>OZ026839.1:32387896-32545072 GCA_964023205.1 Lutraria lutraria | reverse complement strand
GTTACTCACACCAACTAGTATAAGAATGGAGCGAGCTCGATAAACAACGACGGGAACGAATCTGCCCATCTGTCAATAAACGAACCGAATCCAATCCTACTATAGTAAACAAACATGGCGTTGAATTTAGTACACTATCAAGCATTGTGTTATATTACTGAGGATGAAGCAAAACTACTTTTTAAGTGGTGTTCATGTGTACATACAGACTGTGTATTATTCAAGTTGTTAATCGGACTCGCTAATAGTCTCAATGATCACGTGACATTCACCGAATACTAGTAGCTGTTTCATATCGTTGTCGTCTCGTCAATGTCAATCACCTATAAATTACGTGTCAATATTTCAATAAAAGTAGTTTCAGTTGACTGAGAATTTGACGCTGCCTGGTGCGCTACAACTAGAACTAGTTTAGTATTTATATGGGCAGTGTGACGGCAGGGTTCGACATTAAGGCAGGTCCGAACGACAATCAATAGCTTACTGGTCCAGTCTAGTGCATCTTGCTTTTTGGTAGCCCGAATGGTAGTGCTCTTGAAAATGCAGTCGAAACTCTTTATATCAAAGGACTTAGGAAAAATTGTTCGATCTAAATGAACTTCGATGTATAAATTATTAGAGAAATTCGCTGTGTTTATTACATTTTGGAGAGATCGTCGGTGTGTTGTAATAATCATTTAATCGTGTTATAAGATACGGAACACGGTATTTATACGTTTCGATGTATTTATTTTAGCAACATGTCGCAAATAAACAAAACATTATAAACATATTCACACAGACTAATTTTATAATCGCGAGCGTAGACACTGACTTGTTTACGCATTTGTCATTAATTAAATATCGATTTCGGAGCTCAATACAAAAAATGTCCGATCAGGTGAGAAATGATGACTTAATTGGTTCGACATAGACGGTCACTTTATGGTTCGGTATAGATGGTCACTTTACAGTTGAACATCTATGTTTGGGACTGTTATACCAGGTTTTTACGACAACGTACCCTCAGACAACGGAGTATATTATTTTTGGAGACTTTATTTAAATATCTTAAATGCATTCCAGCAGATATTGCAACGTCTGATACATCGATGTGATAGTTTCCCCTGATTTTAATTTTAGGGTGGAAACAGGGACTACATATAGAGTACCTCGTGAACTGTAGAACCATATGACCAGATTCATGAGATTCATGAAACATCAACGGCTTGTATTTTTGTTTCGGGATCAGTTAAGTCAAAATAAAATTCGTTTGATCTGAAACTTCGCACATCCTGATAAAAGATGTTACATAGGCCACATTCAAGTATTGAATTGCCGGATGCGATTTTGCGCCGTACAAACATTTAACGTGTACAACATGGCATACATCTAGTAATGGACAGCAGAAAACGGGGAACATGACTAACAGTAATTATAGTTAGCCAGAACAGCTCAGACCCTCTACAACTAAAAACTAAACAACTATCTAGATTAATAGAAAATAATGTAAAACCTTATATAAACATCATTCAAATATCTCAATTCAAAAATCAAAAGAATGCATAATCTTCAAAAATATGCTCTTGATTGTCACTAGGTAATCAACTCTCTATATTTCATTTTCTAATAAAAATGCACTCGTTTCGGTTGTAATTGCATAATTTTCAAAAATCGGTACCAAATGATAGGGTTAGTATTAATTAACATTACGAACATATCAACAAAGACTGAGTCAAAACAAAGTATCTTCATTATCAAATTAAGTACAATTATAAACTCCAACTTTACGTCAACATGAAGTTTACGTAAATTTAAGTCTTCATTAAACGCTAGTAAATTTCAAATCAACAGAAAAATGTAAATTTGAAATTTATGTGTCATTTTATTCTTAGTAAGTTTTAAAGGTGATGTTTACACGAATTTAATTCTTCATTAAACGCTAGTAAATTTCAAATAAATGAAGAAATGTAAATTTGAAGTTTAAGTGTCATTATATTCTAAGTAAGTTTTAAACGTGATGTTTACACGAATTTAATTATTCATTAAACGCTAGTAAATTTCAAATAAATGAAGAAATGAAAATTTGAAGTTTAAGTGTCATTATTTTCGAAGTAAATTTTAAACGTGGTGTTTACATGAATTTAAGTCTTCATTAAGCGCTAGTAAATTTCAAACAAACGAAGAAATGTAAATCTGAAGTTTAAGTGTCATTATATTCTAAGTAAATTTTAAACGTGAAGTTTATAGAAATATAATTTTTCACTAAACTTCCGTAAACGCGTTTTTTAGAGCAGTGAATTTTTGTCGGTTCTTTTTTAAAATATTACACAATACACATTACATATCGAACACCCTCGTATCTTCCATATGTAGCGCAAAAAATGTGGTTTCTAATTTTCTCAAAAAATTTTTTCACAGTCCAAAGCATCATTTCTAGTACATGAACCTAGATTAGATCTGATGGTAACGGACAGAGCGGTGATAACATCCAAATTTAACGACATTCTGTGTAAAAATTGGCATCAAACGAGAGATTTGTTAAAGGTCGTTGACATGCGATATCAAGTCACATTTTAGAAGTAAACCACACGTGAATTTTTTTTAATTTATATGCCTTACCAACTACGATTACATGTACGTTGAAAAGAATCAATATTTTACGAATGGTTAAAAGCGAAAATACTTTCCCCGCAGTCTGTAAGAAATTACAATTCCCTGCGCCCGACAGCGCTAAATGCGTGCAATAAAATCAGCAGCCATATTTCTTATATCAGTACATAATACGGTTAGATATACATGTATCGTTTAGCTAATAGCCCGTGATTTATCTATCTCGTTCGGCTGCTTTGAATACATTTAATGTTCGGATTTATATTTTGGCAATGCAGTATTTATCTAACCGTAACGAATATCCGAACTCTCGAGAGACCGCGATTCATGACAAAAGTTCGGACACCAATATTCGGATACCGAAGTTTCGCGAGTTTCGCGAACTTATCTTTATCTTTATAGCAACAAGAACATGAAAGAAAACAAAAATATCATTAAGTTACCAAGTTAACATATAATTAAGTCCATTGTACCTGGATTAATAGCATGCCCGAAAAGACGTTGGTGGACTCCGGTATTGGTGCGTTATCGTTTGTTATATCGTTTGTGTGCATGCTAGCTTTAGAGCATTTTATGTTTTGTTTAACCAGGTTCTTATCCAGCTGTTTTGGGAATATTTGGGAAAAACGCGAAAAAAAGTGTATATAGCGATAAAATCCGAGTATCATGAAACTCTTATCTGGCTATAGTGCGGCCATTCGTGAAGATATATGCGAGTACACGCAGATCGAATTTAATTGACATTATTTTCCTTTTTCATGATTTTTTTTGAATTTGGAAAATGTTCTGTTAACTTGATTATTTAAATGTAAAATAGTTATATAAGTTCTCTTGAGATATTTTACGTTTTATAATAGAAGGTATGCATTAATATGATATGACCCTTGATTACGTTTTTATTGTACATGTACATAAATAAAAGTAGGAGCAAATAACAAGTACAAAATACTTTGTTCGCAAACCGATCTGCGTATTGCATTGCCGTATCGCGTTCGTCTCGCAAGAGGGCCGACAATATTGAGCGGTTAAGTTTGATAAACCAGCGATAACAATCACTAACGTATATTTGCAGTTCAAACTAATCGTGCCAATTGATAATTTTTCGGAAAATGAATTTCATGTGATTTTATCCAAGTTTTCAGAAATGTAATTTATGTAACACGATTATTGAAACGGTTATTATGTAATACATTTATAATACACAAATAATAACACGGTTCAATTAATAACTGTTCATAATATGTTCAGGTATTAAATTATGACATGTTCTTAACAAAAGCATTTGAACAAAAACAGAGTGATATTTAAATCACTCTATTCATTCGCTGGTCATGACCACCACAAACCACACAAATTGAATTTCATTTATCTAAATGACATTCCGAAGTGAAGGTTTTGGTCGTGTTTTTTAACTGAATGTTCTATTTCTACTTTAAATTGGACAGAAATTTAATAAAAAAGAAATTTTCGTTTAGATATAAATACCCAATCGGAACTCCTCGGCGTTTATCTAACGTATTTCTCAGTTACGGAAATGCCCGAGTAGTTACGATTGATAAATACCCAGTGTATGTACTTCTTTTGTTAGATAATGCGAAAACAATATAACGTTTCCATTAACATCAGCCAAAGCTTTAAGGTCGGTAAACATTTTCTTAGACAAACGTGTTTTAATTTATAGTTCTGAAAATATCGGGCAGGAAAAAATGATCGATAAAAAGCCTAAGGTCGGCAGGAAAAATGTGACTAGCCAAGCAATTTTTCGTCCAAATGACAAACCTGGTCAAAATTGAGTTATTATCATTTTCTGCTACAGAAATATGTGTAGATTCAGAAAACAACACAGTTTTTGACATATTCAGGCGTTTTATGTTTTTTGCATGTTCTAATGACTGCTATAGCAACAGAAAAGTAAGTTTTTAGGTCATTTCTTATTATATTTGCACATCAAAAAATCAACGTAAAATATTCATTATATGTTTATTTACTCAAATTTCATAACAACAAGCATACACAACCTTATTAGACTAAACATTCAATGTAAGACAAATATTTGGTTGCCATGGCAACAGAAATGTGTAAAAGCAGCAAAACTGTTGCTTTTTTGGCAGAAACAGCATCTAAAGTCAATTTATTTTGCAGAAATTGTGTCCAAATTTATGTAAGTTCTCAATCAAACAGTTGTTCATGCATAACGACTTGTTAATTGAATGATCAATCGAATGAAGACCAGTTTACAAACAAAAGCAGTCACCGCCATAAACTGAAAATTCTGCAGCATTTCAATTGTTTTTGTGGACATTACTTGCTACCTAGAAAACCACAAATACATATATCTGCATCATATTTTATATGTTGTCTTACATAGATATGGTGCAGTGGTATTTTCCATCACTTTTCAAAAGAAGTATTACTCACAAATGGTTGCCATGGTTACAAAAATAAGAAAAAAGAACACATCTGCTTGATTTCTACAAAAACTGTTAATACAGAATGTTAATTTTGCAGTAATTGTGTGTAAAGTAAAGTAAAATATTTAATTATTAGTAATTTATATACATCAAATGCCAAAATTGAAATGTCTATCAGTAAAGACTAATAAGTAATAATCAAAAGTGGACACTCTAGTGAAATAAAAATTTTGTTGCATTTCACTTTAATTCAATTTCACTCACAATCAATATCATCACACAACATACATGTTTTAGCAAGTTTTGTATGTTTTTACATATACTTGGACTAAGTTGGTGCATTTACCTATCAGGGAAGAAGTATTTGCAAAAGTGGTTGCCATGGCAACAGAAATACAAATCAACAAATTTGCTGAATTTTCACTATAACCATGAGAGTATACTGGTTAATATTACAGTGACTGTGTATGCAATAAAACAGAAGGGGTAATTATCAATTCTTGATGTGAATTAAATGCCAAAATTTAATTTTCATGAATTAAAATGAGTTTTTTTTTACAAAATAAGCAGTTCTATTAGTATTATAATCAAAACTTAAAATGCATTTCAACTGTTCATTGTGAAAATCACTCAATATAAAGAATATGACAAAACAATATATTTGCAATTTGTATCAATCTGTTTTACATGAAATCACACAGAAATGGTGCTGTGACAGTTCTATTAATTCCTGAAAAATATGTTTAGACAATAGTTACCATGGAGACAAACAAAGAATAAGAGCTGTCATTATACAGCATGCACACTTTTTTTTTACTGTTTGCTAATAAAGCAATTCTTCTGTTAGTGAAATGGCAAACCTCATGTATCAAGAAGAGGCTATACTTAAGTTGTGATACAATGCAATTCAAAGTACAGTCATCAAACAAGAATTAGGAATCTTGGACAGTGTTCAAATTTACTGACATAGCTAGATGACCAGTGTAAAGTTTCAGTATAACACCTGTCATAACAGACATATGAAGTTACTGGAAAAACTATTAAAAGTACAAAAGAGCCTAAAGTTCATTAAAATGTAAGTCAGAGTGTTGAGCCATGGTCACTGATCATAAATTTATCCCTAAAGATATGTGCAAAGTTTCAATGGAATATCTTCAGTAGTTCTGGATATCTTAAGCCCATGTTCTAATTACATAAAAATTCAAAAATCAAAAACTGATTGTTTTCACATGAGAGTTTAGATCAGGGTTTATGTAAAAGAATCCTCAAAAAACATGAATTCATGTGTTGCACAAGTAGACTAGAAACTACCATTCAAGTTTATTAATAACCACACATTATACAAATACATGTATTTGTCCTTATAAAACTCTGTTCACTGAACAAATTCCATCAGTTAAATATGTTTTTCTGTGTGTTGTTCTTATTATGCCCATAGCAGTTGTTCATATGTAACTATGTTCTGAATTTATAATCAAAGTTATAAGTATCATGGTCATGGAGCATTGAAAAAACACTATTTCCCCCTTCTATATCTTGAGTATTCCTCATCCATCAAGTAGAGAACTTGAGAACCTGCAGTAACAGAACATTCTTTGCATTTATAGATAGTATGAGAAATCACATAAAATAATACATTTATTCAAACAAATTTACTGAAAATACCATTCAATGAAACTTCAGCCTATATATAATTTGGTGGCAGAGGAAAAGATCTGACAGTTTTATAGCTAGTTAATATATCAAAAGCTTCATTGATAATGACGAGTTTTCCTAAAATTAACCATGTTTCAAATACTTGTACTAGGTATTATGTTTAATGTATGCACCATGTACATGTACTATTTGACAACACTTTACAATACAGGGGCTTAAATTCGTCAAAATGAAATGCCAATGCATTGATATGTGGATATAGACATACATATCCAAATTAGAAGAATAACTTTGAAAAGTCTTTCAATAGCCAAGTTATAAATGCCTACTTATAAAGTATGTAGTTTATACTTTTACTAGTTTCTTCAAGTAACCAGTACCTAGAGAAAAATACCCTTACCTAGTTGAGGCCTCACAGACGACACAAAAAAACGGGCATTTTATGGTCTCTTGGAGAACAGTGGCTCTACCTGAAAAAATTGACATTACAAAACTAAATGCTCGGAGATGTTAAACCACATGTACCTAGTTGGTACTCCTGAATAATAATTCAATTTTCCTTCACTGAATCATGCATCAAAATTTTAGACATGCCTGATCTTTGCCAAATTATGTGACCTGTCTGTAGACAAAATTAACGTTAGATCTATGAAGGACAATGTTATGAATTTGTCCTCAATATATGAAGTTGATCATGCCAAAAATCACTCAAATTAGCCATAATGACAACCTACAATGATTAAAGTTTTGACCAATATTTGTTATCATCTCCAACAGGCTCAGAAAATGCAGACATTTAACAAAATGCCTACGTCCCCGTGAGGGGTTTAGCATTAAAGGAAGATAGAAAGTTAAGGTAAATAAATTAATAAACTTGCTTTGAAAACAAAGAGACAAATGAACATTTAACAAAAATTAATCATACCTGTTAGGTAATGTCTGAGTAGAAGATATGCTGGGCATAATCAAAACTGTAGCGACAGGTGATGAAGCTGTCCTGATAAATAGAAAATCAATTTTATTGAAGTACACATACATTCAAACCAGAGTGAGACTATTTGAAATTTACAAGAAATCCTTGATAAATTTCATTGAAAAATATTTTGATATTTATCATCTTCATATTTTTGCATGTTGGATTCACATTCATTTCTTTCAGGTGTTCAACTTCAATGCGTAAATGTATACCTCAATATAGATTTCACTACAGTAATAATAATACAGCTATGGTTAGCTTGGTGTTAGTCAATGTTTCCGTGTCAAATTGGCCAAATCTATATAGGTCAGACTCAAAGATGCTTTGAATAGAAATAATTCTATATGTGATGTTTATTCAATGGGAATGTGTGGTTCTGCTCTGACGCGTATCTCATTTTCCTCAACTTTTGACCTTGTAAACAAACAAAATATCAACACTGTACGAACTTTCATGTACGTCCGAGTACGCATGCAATTCAGATTTCACTACAGTTATAAGTTTTCTGCACATTCTGTAACATTGACATTGGACACAATCGATGAAGAAATAATTATTTTCTTACCTGACTAAATGTCATCACTTAATGTTGGAAATCCACGAAGGAAATCACAAAAATATACGAGTCAAGCGTTTACTTTCTGTTCAGAACACCGTCAATCGATATCCGGTCAAAGAGCTATTTTTAGACACAAACAATAGTTCAGAAGCCTAAAATTGTTAACACTCGGAGCTGATGACGACAAATAAATGCTACTTTATCTGTTTATCATTAAAACACTCCACAAGACATTGAAAATGCTATAATTTACGATAAAATCGGTATAAGATTTGCTGATAAACACGTGAAATTTTACAAGCGTTTTACGGACAATGATCAGAATGTCATTTGGACGAAAAGTCGCTTGGCGGACCACAAATGTGAAAGGTCGGTCGGGATATTGAAAATCAGGAACGTTTTAACACATTAAAACCCATGAAAACCGGACGGCCAGGTAACCGGAATTCTTTGAAAATCTGACTTTTCAAGTCCCATTGTTATCGGAATTTATCATATTAAGTTCTCAGATAACGAGAATTCTCAGAAAACCAGATTTTCGCCAAGTCCGGAAGGGGTCCGATTTCAGGGGTTGTAATGTATACATATATTCTTGCACCTGGAAATAAATGACGATATCGGACAATAAAAGTGTTTAGAGAGATACAGTACGTCACCTCTATGTTAGGACAATATTTAATTTGTCTAAAAGATGGTCTTTTAATTGAGGTTTTAACACTATAGAACACTTTATACGTTTTCTTGGGACCGTATTACTTAAAGAAAGGTTTGTCTGGAGTAAATAGATACCTCAATATATCCGAAACTACACCATATCCGAAACTTCACCATATCCGAAATTCACTATCCGAACCCATTACTACCGTGTTTTAACAGTATTCAAGTGTTAAGTTCAGTGTCGTTCAATCGGTAATCATTGATTTACTCCATTAACTTGAAAATGAAATCTATTTTATGATTTATAAATTACTCTGTAAAAAGAACTAAAAGATTCATAAAATCAAACCTACCTTATGATGGCTATCAAATGATTAAACGTTTTCTGTGTCATTTAAAGTTTTTAACGAGTGTTAGTTCTTTCGTTTTCCGAAATCTATCTAAAATTAAACGTGAGGTAATAACGCATTGTGTTTAAAAATAGAATTTTACTGATTTTTCGAAACTGGACTTCCAAAGCCGTCACTCGCTCGGCGAATATGCTATATTAGTAAATACTAAATATGCAATGTTGTAGTACACGTCACATATTATGTAGGAAATTGGATAAGATATATGATAAATATGATAAATATGATAATTTATATCAATTTTTATCAATGTAGACGCGGATATCAATAACTTGTCCTAGTTTCTTAATCACTTTAATGAACTAAATTAGTGAACTGATATTGTTTTCCAAGGTAACTGTTAACTGTTAAAATGATCTTGTAATCGTTGTAACCGTTGATTTTTTTGTAGACAGGCTCACAACCTCGTACAAAGCATGCCTAACGCTTCTAACCTAGGCAAAATGGAGCATGTCCATTGTCTAAAGATTCCAAATAGATAGGACATTAACTCATCTCTGACATCATAAAACGGTGTCACAGTTTCGTTATTGGTGATCAGCTTTTTAAAACCTTGCCTTTAAACAAGTAGATCTATAATCAGTTCTAGAGTGTTAACCGGGTACATTTACATATCAAAACTCAAATGAAGAAAAACGTTTGCTAACCCGATAGCTTAATTTAGCTTTAAATAGCTTTACGTAAACTTTTAAAATGACGCATGAGATAACGCAGGTTTATACGCAAATGAAAAAAAAACATATATTTGTTAAATCTGCTAAAAGTTTTACCTGTTTATATTTGGTTTATGTTATCATATGCAATATCATTTAAAAGTATGTACCGTTTAGCAACAACGCCCCTGTCAATTTGACTGGACTAATATTGATAATGTGCAACTAGCTATATATATAGTTGTACAAAATTTCTATTTCATGATAAGCGTAAGAAGTTGTATCACTTTTATGTATGTACATGCGTTACATACTCGTTATACCACATATACGTTATACCTGTTGGATATCGAATATGAACGCGATTTGTGCCCATGTACATTTTAGGGAAACTAAATGGGACCTTGCAAGATCATCTCTCGTGGACGATGTTTGCCCAATGTCGCAGGTGTTCCATAATACCTCCCGTTGTTCGTCATTTGCGCCTTTCATGGTCTTTGTCATTCTGCATTGTCGCTTGCAGTGTTGACATAGCGATATAAATGACATTTTAGCTTCTACAACATCAGTTCAAGACCATCGCATTAATTTTCTTCTCTAGGACTGTACTTACATCATTGTATAATAATGATATATTCCATTATTGGTTGCAACCTTCATTTTTTTCATATTCTATATACCAAGTCGAACTTGTAATAATTATTACAAGTTTGGTTTTTATTACAAGTTTGGTTGCAACAATTTGCAACCAAACTTGTAATAAAAACCAAACTTCTAATAATTATTACAAGTTTGGCTGTAAGGTCCAAACAAACTTGTAAAAACCAACCTTGTAATAAAATTTTCAAGTTGAAATATTTTTTTTCTTTTGCACTCATTAAATTACTGACTTGTTCCGCCGAATTAATTAGCACGTGCTGACCTAATTAAGGTCACTAGCGCTTGAAATGACCTTCATTTTTCATATTGCATATACCATCTGTCCTTACAGTCAAACTTGTAATAATTATTACAAGTTTGGTTTTTATTACAAGTTTGGTTGCAACAAAGCATACGCAAGATGTGCAATTTTATAACTATCATTCCATAAGTATGGATTAAAATTGACACAATATGTTTTTTTATCTTTTGTCTGAACGGTAACTTTTTTTCATTTTTCCTTTCGCTAACACAGGCAATATATTCAAAAAGTAGTTCATTCTAAAATCACTATTGTGTTAAGTCACACGACATATATACACCCCGCAGACGATGTTTGACAAAAGTTACTTTTGAATTGTATATATTATTATTTTATACAAATAAATCATCTGAATAAATGAACATTTGCAATTAAACACAAAAAGAAAGTACCTATTAGCAAATGTCAAACAAGTCACTGTTATTATTGTATGATGTCGCACGAAGACTGGTTGCATCAAACATTCAATGATTATGTCGTTGATATTGATATTGATACACACGTACATGAAATATGCGGACCATTGGAAATTATAATCGTTTAGGTCCTCTATGACATGAAATTAAGATCAGATCTTCTCATTTGAAAAATCGAAATCTAATCAAATGTTTCTTAGCATCGACAAGTGTTCGTTTATTTAATATCAGTATTATCAATACCCTGTTAGTTTAATCAATTCAACTCCCTTTAAATGAGTAAGTTTATAAAATAGTTATCTTTTTTTTAAGAGTCGGTAAAGAATTGTTACGTTCATGAATTCAAACATTATTTCCTTTCGTTCTCTTCTTGCTTACCATCCAAATTATAAATCAATATTTTACATCATCAGCATTATAAGTCAATGAAAACGTGAATAAATATCAATTACAGTCAAATGTGCCGACCTTTGGAAAGACAAAACGTGACCTTTGTAAACTAGTGGCCTTTATTAGGAGGCAGTTATGTTTAAATTGACAATGACATTGATCCATACAGTAGAGTGGCCTTCATTCGGTGATGGTTGCTAACACATGTTTTACTGAAATTGTATTATCAACAGGAAATCGGCATTTATGAGAGCATTTTGAACGTCTTCAATAAATATCATTTGCCAATCTGTCAACTATTTTAATGGTCATGACAACCTATCGTCATATTAATAACATTAGTGAACAAGTGCATATCCGAGCTGAATAGTCATTTAATCCCTTTAAACAAAATTCAACACATACAAAACAATAACAATTTGCAAACAGCAAAATACATTTTGAAAACAAACCTAATTTTTCATTTTGCAAAGTCGATATTTTTTTACAAATGAACATTCTTTAAATAAAATATCTCTTTTAATGTCTGAGAATGGACAAACATTTTAGTATTTAAGAATATTCTAAACGTTATATCAACAGTATCTTTAGAAGACTTTAAGAGTTGTATGTTACTAGATACCTCTGAATTGTTTTATTAGATAAATAACAATGGACATATTGGACATATTGACAAGAACAAAAGCTACAGTAAGGTTTGTCATTAAAAAAGTTAAAACATTTGAACAGTTCGATAATCAATATTAATGAAAAAACTTCTCTTATTCTCGAACATAAATGATCTCTTAAACTTGATGAGAAATGAATTCTACATTTAAACCTGCATTCCAATATTTGGACGACAGCAACAATAAACAAATATCCAGGAACAAAGATACACTTTACCATGATTTTCAAGGTACAATGACAGTAACACAGTTAAACGTAAAATTTCAAAACATATTTATATCTAAATATTTTGAAAAGCCTTTAGACTTATCTACACGGTGTAGCATATAATATTTACATTATGCATTTAAGAAAATAAGTATGCTGACAAATTAGTCGACAATTCATCTGAAAACTTTAAGATACGTCAACATCTGGTATTCAAAATGTTTCTGAAGGCTAAAATGGAATTGAAATACAAATGAAACATACGAAGCGGTAAATCAAATACATGTAGTGGGGAAACATCAAAATGAGGAATAAAACATAGGACAATAACGCTTCCAAACAATGGCGAATAACTAAACCGTTATAATATGCGTTACGACACTAATACTAACCATTCTGTAAAAGTTATGGGAAAATCGCATCATAATGCCAAGAGACGTTGCGAGGAAAGTTCCAAAGTAAACTAACAAAGGGCAATAACTCTGCCAAAAATGGCCGAATAAAAAAGGCCTGATACCAATCATTCTATGAAGACGGATGGGTAATGACAAGAAAATTTGCGAGTAAACAGACAAACGGGCCGACAGACGGAAGAAAGAACAGTGTGACTGTCATAATAAAATTACGCCATCCCATCAGGGCGTAACGTGTACATTTTCCAGTTTTTAAATCCGAACACTTTGAACAGCTCAATCATCAAGTTCAACTAATCGGAACTATTATAATAATAGTCAGAACTGTCATAACCTCCGTAATATACAAGGTTGTCATCATCTGAATCAGAAGAATCATAGTAGTAATCATTGTCATCATCGTAACATTGTGCTGCACGAACAACACTGTAATTTGGTTTCTCGGCCTCACAATGAGGGCATTCTACATGGCAACGCAACAACCGTCGGGGAAGTCGAATTATATGCATAGTTTTCCCTAAAGTAGAACTTGTGCAGGCAGAAGCTTCCTTTGGCAGTGACAGTTCCTTCCATTCTATATCACAAGGTGAAGAAGCCTTTTCAAGCTTACTTTGATCCACACTTTGGAAATGATAATCCGAATCGTAAGATTCGTGGAAGTAACGGAACCAAGTATTGTTGCAATAATAATATTGTGCATGGCTGAACCGTTTGTCACTAAGAATGAATTCCCCTACTGCATACTTTACAGACAATGCAGGACCGGACATTCTTACAATAGTTTTGTATCGTTTATTGTTATGTATGACAAAACCGTTTTCAGCTGGACATATTTTATCACTATACTCTGTCTCGGCTTCTATTTTGTCTAATGTGCAATTGACAGAATCATAGGCGAGAACATGTGTTCTCGATGATGGAATCATTGCAACAACAGAGCTTTTGTTTACTGTTACGGACACTATTTCAGAGTCGACAACTGAAAATTGAGGAGTCACTCGAACCATTTCATCTATTATTGATCCAATAGACACTGTAGTTGTTGTTTTGTATACAGATGTTTCGTTTCGAAGTAAATGGGCAAAGGTTAACATGTCTATGTGATTTATTGGACCAAATATTGAAACCAGACGTAACTGTTCAGCTATACTTGGATTGGCCTGATTACTAGTAGATTTTTCAGACTTGACCCGCTTAGATTTGCATATGATACACACATGGCTACCAAAATGAAAGACATCTGACCTAACAACATCTGTTCCTGCATTTGAAACGTCATACGATTTGATTTCGTTAGTAATCAAGTTGACATTGAAACATTTAATCCCTTGATAGTTGTGTTGAGTAAGAAATAATTCTGAAAGATCAGCGTTTGTGTCCGTAATATTATCCGGCAATGTGTACTCGTCTTTCCTAGTGCGTGCTATTTTATACCAAAGATCCTTAGCCAAATCATAGCACAAAAATGAATAGTGTGACGCGGCAATAAGAACCTCAGTTAAACCACCACTGTCTTCCAAACCTCCATTAACGAAACCTAGTAGTTTTTCGGCCACATGGTCCTGTTTAATTTCTTTCAAAGTAGCAATGGGAATTTCATCATAGTCGATAGTGTCTAATAGCGTTTTTACCAATTCTTTCCGACGCTCTGGTTGTGTTTTAAACCAACGAATCAGAAAACGCAAACGATCTTCCATCCATAGGTAACGGAATTTTTTGTTCGTAAATAAAAGATAGATGGATTCGTGCGTAAGAGACACTGAGGACGTTTGTTCTAAAATTGAATTTAGGTTGCCCTCAATGTATTCTGTACATTTAGGTAGCTCAAATCCGTACCTGCTAGACAATTGCAAAAAAGACATGCAGTTTTCATCCGTAATGGATTGCTTCTTTAGCCAGCTTACACAGTCTGATTTCAAGTTAGGTATCAGAAAGAACTCTGCTAGATCAATCAGCACTTCCACATTTGTGTCGTTTAACTTTGGCTTTTTACCATATAAGTACATCAGTGCCATATCTACGGTTGTTGGACTTCCTAAATTCACATGGACTGTTCCTGTAACGTTTAAAATTAACTCTGCTTTAGGTACATGTGAATTTAGATGCAATAGGTGACAGTGTTTATAAATGCAAATTTGTTTTACCTTAAATAATTACAATGTAATATGTCTTACGTCTTTGGCATCAATTTGTTAAAATGGGTAAGAAATGATTTGAAACACTTATTGTTAATGCATATGAAATCGTTATATACATGTTAATGAAGCAAGTTTACAAGAAACATACCAGTGTTCTTTTCTAAAAAATCATTCTTCAGAACGCATTCAAAAAATGGACTTGCTGTCAGAACACATCGATGGTACTTCCGTTCCTAAAGACGAAAACAGAAAGACTATTATTAGTATCTTATGCTTAAACCCGTTTATGTTCTACAGCAATCAACAGGTTGTAAATAAAAAAAACACATTAAACTGGCGTTTGTTTTACAAAGGCCTCTGTGTTTGTCAGTTTTGCATCCAGGAAATTTCAATTTAATATATGTAGTTGAAATATCGCTGATGAAATCGGTCGAGGTGTGCCCGATGCTATTATTGGTTGCAAGAAGATGAATATTATTATATGTCTGTTTTAATTCATTACACTACTAGTATATATCATTGTAAGTAAAAGCCCATTCTTACCCAGTCACCTTTCTTCACTGTAATGTCACAAACTTCAGACTGCTCCCCCACTTGCTGCTGGAGAAATTTACGTGTTGATTCTGGTTTAGTTTTCCTTTCATTAAACTCCATGTTGGTTTGGTAAAGTATGCCTGGTAAAGTATACATAGTGCTTGATAGAATATAACTTATTTTATCCTCCGTATTGAAGAGTACTGTGGAATTATTCATTTTCGTTTGGGATTTAATTTCGTGGACTTCGTGGGTCGGCTCATCCGCGAAATCAATTCCCTATGAATTTAAATGCAGAGATAAGGCTTTTTTTTCAAAATAAAAATCAACGGATTTTTACCCCACGAAAAAGCCATTTTAGTAAAACCACGAAAATTGATCCAAACGAAAATAAATGAAAATACAGTACATGTATAACATATTTACAATTAAAAGGATAAATTTTATCTACATATATATTCATAACATTATTATATGCCTAACACTAATTAAAATAATTCACACAAATTATGTTCGTTTCGTCTGTCATATTCAACAAAAGTGAAATGTATGGTTAATTATGTAAGAAATCATTAAATGAGCCAAAATTTGAAAAATAATGTAGATGCATTCATACCAGAAAACCACATTAAAAGCGAAAATACGTTGAGTTCTACATCAATAAGAAATATCAATAATACCATGGGCAAGACATCACCGAGGTGCGTTAAAAACATCCGCCGCATTTCTTATATCAGTATAAATCTAGGTTTTGGGAAGGAAGAAAACCCATGATTTCGGTTTAAGTTATAAACTATAAATTTCATTATAATATCTTTTACAAAAATACAAAAGTGTTTATATTTATCATATTGTTTAGTGGATGTGTTCATTACAGATTTAAATGACATGATATTTGGTCGTTATTTATATTGGATGTCTAAATGTCTATTTCTTAGGACAGAACGATCTTTACACTCTAACATATAATGAAATTCATCGCCAATACTGCCTATACAATTACAAAGGGTGCATGTACGTTACTCTACTCCAGCTTCCCGTTTCAACTGGTAGTCTATGGTTTCGAGTTCTAAATTGTATTACATATATATGGCTCAAATTGGAATGTTTCTTTGAATAATCGATAATTTTTACATTTGCTAGAGTTATTAAGTTAACAGTGAAGTACCACTCATTCAAATATAAATCAGACAGTTTCTGTTTTACACTAGACTAGACACTATTCCATACATTTATTAAACCACATTTTATAAAAATAGTTCGGATATGTTTTATCCATTGGAAAGTTTGCCTGTTAACATTAGTACAATTGTTAAAAGTATCAAGCATAATATTATACATTATACAAGATAATTTAAAATCAGTTGATACAACAAGTTTTGACCAGAAGCGTATAGCACAATGTTTATCTATAACGTATGTATACAATGATTAAATGCGTACTAAAAACCAATCCTCCTTATTTATTAATTTTCGGAAAATGAATTTATTTATTTTTCAGAAATATGATTTATGTAACACCTTTGTACAAATACGTGTTTGACAGCCCCTAAATTATAATTGCTGCTTAAAACCTTCACATTTCTTTCTTTCCATAGCTAGTGGCTTTATCATGATCACAAATCTATCAAAATTATTATAATTTCTCAAAATGACATCAGGTATGAATGTTTCTGAAGACTTATTGAGCCTTTGACACTATTATGCCAGACGAAAATAACTTATGATAAAATAAATCATTTTCTGAGGTTGAGACCGAGGACATACCTTTGTTTAGCTATTGCTATTTTCAGAGAAATATTTTTAAAAAATAATCATTTTATTAGCAAAATATTAATGATATAATTAACAAAAATGAGTTATATTCAGAAGGACATCACCTCAGTGATTAGATGAACTAACAATGAAGACCCCTCATTTCCGAGCCGCTTGGTTTTTCTTCCTTATGAGACTATCTACATTTTGAGACAATTTTTTTCTTCTAAGATTTCTACAGTAAACTACGACTACAGCGAATTCCTTGGAACTTCATTGAAAATTTAATTACATCGGTAGTTCAACATTATAAAACTATGGCATTCTCGGGAAAATTAAAAACTTTACTTTATCCGATTCTTCGCTACATCCGAATTTACTCCAACCGTGTTTATGATTAATAATCATTGTTCTAGGCAATGGTTAATAAACCGATAGATAAGCATATTTATTAAAAATGCATCTGTTTGTGTCATATGATAGACATCCATTGATTCAATTATTGTCCCTTTTATTGATTCGATAAGTGCATTGACAAACTTGAATATTGATACTTGACCGACGAACAGGAAGATTTTTTATCATTCTACAGGTGTATTATTATTGTTAAAAGTGCTTTCCTATGTTGATTTAAAACATTATTGAATAAAAAGTACCTACCTTTCGACGGATGTAAAGTTATTTAATGTCCATATCATGAACAGTTTCATTACCTACTGTCACAGATCTGTTATCTGACATTTTCCGAAAATGATCTAAGTATAGACATGATGTAAGGTTTGTACTTGATGGAGCACTTGTTCATAGGTATTTTACTATATATATAGATATTTCAATCACTCAAATCGACTATTTCATACTTTATCGATCAGAATTGGCGTACAGAATTTAAGACAATGTGTTTTCTGCATTGTTGGGTGATCATCGTAAATAATTTGAGTGCAAAAATGAGCGGCATGCATTCTAACCGTACCAGTGCTCCGCATGTGCAATGGTTTTAGTAAATTTTTCTTCCAAACTAAGAAGTTTAAACACCGGTTTTATATTCTTTGAAGATAAGAAAGTCAAATTACAGGACAATGATTTACATAGAAAACTTGTAGAATAATTCTGCGCATACCGTTCTGATATATCAATAAGTATTTTATTGTTATGCTACAAAATTTTATAATTGAACATAATCTTTGGTATTCAGAACACTACTAGGAACGAAGAAAAATGGATTTAAAATTGGGATGGTCTCATTGTAGTGCATGTAGTTGAAATATCGAAGAAAGAGACCCAGTAGTATATATGGGATTAAAATGTATATGTTTATATATGTCGGTAGGACTTTTTGTCAATCGTTACTACTCGGGTATTTCCGTAACTAACTTAGAAATACACATCGTACGTAAGTGTAGGGTTGCAAATTATGGTTATTTGGTATCCGGCCACTACTTTTCAATACTATGAACTCGTTTTCGTAGACTTTCAAACGTGTTTATCGTTCGCGATTGATAAAATGGGCATCATATGCCCTCGGAAAGGCGGAGAAACAGGTTGGGCTCCCGGGGTCAGTCATGGCGAAAAGTAACCCATGAACAAAATGGCGGCCTGTCGATTATGTCCGAGGCCCATTTTAGAGAAACGCCGAGAAGTTCCGATTGAATTTTTGTTTGTATTTTATTTAATCTGAATACTAAAAACATGGAGGTTTTCGAAGAATGTACTCAGCTAGAAGTGCATCATCTGATCAGACGTATGGGTCAGAGAAAATACATTGCCATAGATGAAGTATTGTACTATATAGGTGACCCAGATGGTGAAGCAGTATTAAGATTGTATGTACCCAGTCATCTTAAGGCATTGGTGATTAAACAATACCATGATGAGAACGGACATATGGGAATTCAGAAAACCTATGATTCTATTAAACGTAAATATTTTTGGCCTAACCTTTTCAAAGAAATTCATAGTTACATATCAACGTGTACTGTATGTCAAACTAGATCATTACAGAAGATTCGTCAGCCCTTACTAGAAACTGACATTCCACCCTACCCAATGGCTAAGTTATGTCTTTGTCTGGTAACAAGTACATCATAGCTTTTGTTGATTGGTTTAGTGGATGGCCAGAAGCATTTGCAGTTCCTGATAAGACTGCCGATACTGTAGCACATCTTTTGATTGAAGAAATATTTCCTAGATTTGGATGTCCGTTACAGATAGTTTCAGATAATGGTACTGAGAATGTAAATAGGGTAGTTAGAGAGACTATGAGTCAGTTGGGAATTGATCATGTATTAACTAGTGTCTATCACCCCAAAAGTAACGCCAAAGTAGAAAGGTTCCATAAAACTTTGCATGATGTGTTAGCAAAACGTTTAACTGAAAATCAACTACTTTGGGATCTCAATCTTTCTCAAGCTTTAGCGGCTATTAGATTTAGTATTAGTGAATCTTCAAAATTCTCGCCATTCTTCTTACTTTTCAATAGAGATGTAGTATTACCTGTAGATAATCTTATGAAACCTAGAAGAAAATATCAAGGTGAAGAATTGCACCAAATAGCTTTACGGGAACAACACAAGACATTCCAACTGGTAAGAAGGCATTTGAAGAAAGCGAAAAGAGACAAGCAAAATACGCAGATAGAGGTACCAAACAAATTGATTTTGAAGTCAATGACCCGGTATATTACAAGAATAATCAGAGGAAAGGTAAACTAGATATCAAATGGAAGCCTTACTACCGTATAATAGAGAAAACTGGACCGAGATCATATGTAATTAAAAACCAATTAGATGGATCAACGAGTAGAGTTCATGCCGAGATGTTGAGATCCGCCAATATAGATGAATGGGAAATACCAACACAAAAAGATGGTAGGCCACTGAGAAAAACCCAATATGTTATTCCACCAGAAATATCAGACTCTGAATCCATGTCAGACTCAGATGAGGAAATACCACTAGCTTCCTTAGCTAAACGGTATCAAAAGGGACGAGAAAATTCAGAAGATGAAGAAAATATCCCTTTGATGGAATTAGCTAAGAGGATAAACTCAAGGAATCAGACGAACTCTCACTCAGATGATTCCCATACACCTGCGAGTTCTGAATCAATGATTGACCATAGTTCAGATAATGAATCAATTACATCTGTTAGGTCACTTAAGTCCGAATTTAACCAATCGAGTTATTCGTTGGTACGTCAGACAATGCTATGTTAGTTGATGAGGTTAAGGTGCCTCGCAACAAAGTTAAGACTAAGAAAATCGTAAAGAAGGTGTCTGGGAAAGATAAAAATGTTAAGATGCTAAATCTTTTCAAGGCACTTTCGGATTTGTTTTAAGGCTTTAATTGTTTAGGAGTAAGGTTGTAAATAATACATATCTAATTATGTCCTTACTTCCTGTAACTTTTTGATTGTTATCATTTCAGAATTGCGCAACATTTAGTTACGCCATGGATTTTAAAAGCATCTTTTTCATTATATACATTAGCCAAACCTGTGCATTTAGGATGAGTGAAAATGTAATATTTGACAAAACAAATGAAAAACATGATTGGTAATTCTAAATGGTTAATTACGTTTATACATGACTTGAGACCATATGAGATTTTCTTGGATAAAATTGAAGATGACTTACGTTCCACTAATGAAATCTTAAAGGGTATTACTGATTACTACCGAAAAGACAATAAATCAGGTTATGTTTACACATTTGTCAGTTTAAATAAAGAGGTTGACATTATCTTTGACACAATAACAAACATGAAGAATAGTCTTGATGATTATAGATCAATGGGATCGCGCACAAATATGTCAAAACGTTCATTACTACCAGTAGTTGGACGAATATCTTCATTTTTATTTGGTACTTTAACAGAAAGTGATGTAGAAAACATAAATAGAAATGTAGAAATTTTGGCTGAAAATCAGGATAAAATAATACATGATCTAAATGAAAGTATAACACTATTGAATATATCAAGAATTCAAATTTCAGAGAATCGTAGGACAATAATAGATTTAGTGAGATCAATGACGAAGTTGGATACGAAAATTAAGGAAATTAAAGAAGAACTTGTGAAAGAAATAACAAATTTAGAACAGTTCTTGAGTACATTCTTACAGTTTAAATTAATCATGGATGAAATAAAAGAAATGAGTCAGGATGCATTTTTTTACTTAGGGAATTTGAGAAATGAACTAAGTATGTTATCTATCAATAAATTAACACCTAGTACTATATCACCTAGAGATTTAAAACAGCTATTGTTCGAGATCGAAGATAAATTACCTGGAACAATGAAATTACCTGCAAGCCCAAAATCAAACATCTGGTACTTCTATAATACGCTTCATTGTGATGTATATCTTAAGGGAAGCAAGATAATGATAATCTTATCTGTTCCGTTAATAGATATCCGTAAAACTTACGAACTTTACAAAGTAACTAGTCTACCCATGCCATTGAAAAATGTAACTTCAATTAATGGTAAGCCGCATAAAATGATGGCTAGATACACAATTGAGACAAGGGCATTCATGATAGATCGAATGAGAACACGATATGTATTACTGGACAATCATGAATACAATCAATGTAATGATAAAAGATTAGGATTCTGTAGCAGCAATACCGTAAGTTATCCCGTAAACTGGAGTAAATCATGTGTCATTGCTTTATTTTTAAAACGAGAAGATAATATCCGATTGTATTGCAAAAGTGTTGTAATGTTAAACACTCAATTACCTTACGCAGAGTATTTGCATTCTAAGACTTGGGTAATTGGGACCTATGATCAATTGAAAATTACCATAGTTTGTCAAAACAATGTAACTGATGTCACTGTACATCCCCCTATGGATATAACAAGGTTGAACACTGGTTGTAAGGCGTCAAGTGAATACTTTGAATTAATATCACCTTATCATATTTTGTCTAAGGTAGGGGTATGGCATAATTTCTCTAAAATGTTTCCTAATACAACAAAATTAGAGTTGCCAGAAGAACTGAGTCACTTGAAAGAAATACCCATGCCTTTATTCATATACCATGTTGCTAAATATAGAAAAATCGAAGTAGAATCTCATATGATGTCTGTTGGGACATATGTTGCTATTATTATTGGGTTTATTGTCGCTTCAGGCCTCATTTGTATTTGTTGTTTTAAACGTAAATTGTATAAACATTTAACTCATTGGTTGGCTAAGTGTTGTAATGATGAGATTGCTGAGGATCAGGAACCTCCTGATGTTGTGGTGCCGATGTCATCCAAAGATGATGGGGACGATGTTATCAATCCCGAGAAGCGGTTAGCTTCCGCATCTGGCGACCATGAAGGAAGAAAGATGTCTTCCATATTTGAGAAGTTAATCAAATGAATGATGAACTCTAAGTGCACAACATTTGTGCATAATCATTAGTATGTGTATCATATATTTTAACTATAATTATTATTGTGTAGGATACAAAAGTCCACGGGGATATACTCCTCAAGAGGCGTACCCCTTGTGTGGCAGAAGATAATTTAAGTTAAGTCTTAATATAGATAATAAAGTCCACGGAGATATACTCCTCAAGAGGCGTGCTCCTTATGTGGCAGAAGATAATTAGGTTTAATCAAATTTAGTACAAATACGAATATATTACAGAAAAACGAACATTCCAAGAAAATAGAAATGGAAAAATTTGACGAATTTTGGAGAAACTTTAAAATAACCAACAGCATCAAAGAAGATAAAAACGATATAAATACCGACGATGAAGACGATGATTACAATCATAAGAACAACGACATTACAATGGTGAAGACAAACCACGAACCCAATTCCACTTATTACGCGAAGACGAAACTATCAACAACAACAACGACAACCACAATAACTTCAAGAACCTCAACGATGTGAACGTTTTGTGCTGTAACATTTCGAAAACTGTTATATTTTAAAAAAGTAAAATTCATTTCAAGGATGTGCCTTGATAGGACATTAATATTGTATCCAGTTATAAAGTATTGTTATTGAACTATAGTTCGTTCATGTTATGATGTTTATTAATGAGGACACTATGTTACGAGACATTTGAAAAATTTAGTAGAAAATTTAATTGAGTTAATTTTCTTAAAGTAGGGGAGGTGTGTAACATAGTGGCCTCATGCATGTTTGTTTTTATATGTTAATATAATTGATGAATTGATTGATAATTAAATGACTATAAGTGCATAGTTGATAGAGAAGCATACGAGTTAGGTTATGCACGTAATGTGCATATGCATTTGTATGTATGTTCAGATGGATAGTTTGCACTTGATAGTATTTGATTGTTGTGGTGAACTGATCATATAGAAACAGTTGTCTAATAATTAATTAGTAATTTTAGAATAAATTTATCAACATAACTCTTCACTTTTGGCAAGACGAAAGCAATATGACATTAAAGAAAGATCAATTGCACAATGTTGCGTAAGCCATCAGTGACTGGTTAATTAAAAATCTAACTTAATTCCCATTGGTCAGAAAACAAGGACCACCAACTGTCAAGACACTTTTGGAGATCCTATATGAAAGTTCGATCACAGATAGCAAGTTGGTACGATAGAGAGTACGAAAGTTAGTACGAACGGGAGTACGAACGGAAGTAAGATCAGTATGAAATTGAAAACGGTACTCATTGAATTTAATTAATATTTTAATTTGGTCGCGGAGAATAAAGAACGTTGAAAGCGAAGTACTTGCATTGTTTTACTTTTAATCCAACAACAAGAGTTACGTTACACAAGAAAGGAAGCATAAAACATAAAGCATAAAACATTCTCTCTATACGTTTTCATTTTGCCTATATGTTTAATACATGTACAACGTTGCGCAATAGCAACTACCGGATATGTCCTTAATCAAAATTCAACTCATACAAAACAATAACAATTCGCAAACAACAAAATACATATTGAAAACGCATCTAATTTTTCATTTTGCGAAAGTCGATTGAGTTTTACAAATGTACACGTACTAATAGAGAAAACATTATTTTAACAAATCGAATATCTCTTTCAATGCCTTAGAATGATAAGTTACTTTCATTTTGAAACAAAATACATAAACTGGGAGTGGAGATGAGTAATTTCATTCAATATTGATTGTTTTAGAGGCATTATAAAGTCTCAGATGGAAGTAGATAAGTTTTAGCTTATATATCGTTATATTATGAAGGGGGGGGGGGGGGGTATATCATTCTCCAAAGTCAATTTTGTTCAGACATTTTTCGCCGGCAGATTGCAAAATGCATTACAAAATAAGTGCAAACATGTTTCAAAGTTTCTCTATTTCAATAATTTTGCACAGGATTTAACATAATTGCGTTGCGCCTCAGCGCATGGGGTCATGCAACTGAAAGTCACCCGTGAGGTAGTAATGAACAGTGTTTGTTGTAGTGAATATATTTGTGTAACAACGTGATAAAATGTACGTAATGCCATCTCGTGCCATGAATTCAATGCTATTGCTAAACACCATGTATTGTTTTTACATTTAAGGACTTCAAACTCTCGCGCAATTTCTAAAATTTAGAATCATTTGGCCACATTGACAGCCAGCTCTCACACGCTAGTTTATATATGTAACAAATTACGTTCATGATAAATGAAAGAGCACTTGTGGTGCAGTGGTAAGATGCTCGCTTAGGTAATCTGTGCCCTTTGGTTCAATCCCCAGTCGGAACATTTGTTTTTGTATTTGCATATGGTTGTGTTATAAAAATGCACATACAAGATATCTTAAAGCTATTTATAAGAATGATCTTTACCAATGAGAGTTGCATATATATCACAGGTTTTACTGTTGAGTGTTTTTAACGAAGTTGTGGCTCTTTATTTTTTAAACATAAAGCCAACACACATTCATCATCTTTAAAACTGCTGGGGGAAATTCCAGTGCAACATCACAGGAATGTTTGTCACAAAGCTTAGTTGTGCATATCATCAGGATTTTGGGCTCGGATTAGTTTTGGCGGTATTATGGGCGCTGTATGGTTATTTTTTCAGTAAAGTTTGTCCGGAAGAGTTCTCCTATCATACTGATGGAAATCGGATGAAAATTTATAGGAATGATCTTTACCAAGTGGAGTTGTGCTAATACTACGGGTTTGACTGTTGAGTTATTTTTGACGGGTTTTTTTATACGTTAAGTCAACTCATAGGATTTTCCACTCGTATTATTTCTGACCGAGTTGTGGGCGTTAATGGTCACCGTTGAGTAAAGTTTGTCCAAGCTAGTTCTCGTTTACTCCCTTGATGCTATATATTCGGTAATGCTTTTGTGGGGAATAAAACAATATTGCTAATATTGGAGGTCAAAGTCATGTAGCTTTCTATTTCATTCAATAAATTTGCCTTCATATACAGATTAATCTCAAGGAAAAATCATAACTTTATGGTTTTGCTTTACTTCACACACTCTGTTTCAGTCTTTGCTTCTTTGGATCAGGCATAATAAATTACATATATATGCCAATTTGATTTCAAAGCTACTTTTCGGAGGCTTAGACCTATACTATATGTCAATTTACAATGACAGTTCTTGCTTATTTTTTACTTTAAATCATGGTCATATCCTTTTGATGTTTGTTAATAAGATATGTATGTTACTTCTACGTAAGTTGAAAAACTCTCAACAAGTGTGCGAATTTTGACCCAACTTCACAAGTATGTTCCTTGTGCTTACCTCTACAAATGTTATATAATAGTTCCTGTATGCTACATAAAGACATAACAGCAGCTAAAACATCCTTGTCGGAAACCAAGACCAACTTGCATATTTAATATATAGCATAGCATAACGGTCCTATGCAAACAAATATAATTAAATGATTAAAATTGTCCTCGTCCAGAAGATGCCTATTTATTCATGTATAAGACAACATTTCCTTATCTAAATCGCAACTTCACACAATTTTCTACTTCCGTTCGGCTACGATTCCCTTTTTGGGCAACCCTCTCTTTGTGCTGCGAACAGCAGCAACGTCTATACTTGTTCCATAGATAAAACACTACAACATGTAGAACCTGTAACATATGCGACTTCCTCCTCACGGTCCTTTCCAAACATATACATGAACAACATTCTAAACGTTTGATATTCAACACTCTTTCAAAAGAGTGTTTTACGAGGTGCTGGGCAAACATTTAAGTATTTAAGAATATTCTAAATGTAACATCAACAAGATCTTTAGAATGCATTAAGCGTTGTATTTTATTAGATAGATTTATCTGATTTGTTTTTATTCAATAAAGTACAATGGACGCATTTTGACAATAACGAAAGCTACAGTATGCTTCGTAATTACAAAGTTAAAACATTTGAATAATCCGACAATCAATAGTAATCATAACATTCTCCAAATCTCGAAAAAGTTTGTTTTGATTAAAAATGAAATACACTGTAAAACTTCAATAACAATTGTTATGAAGAGTGAAACAATAAACAATAAACAAGACATTTAGGAACAAAGCAAAACCTAATCATTCCAAATGTATTAAAGACGCAATTTCCGATCAGACTATCGGATGCAAATGAACACACTCTCTCTCTACATTGTTTTACCAAATGAGCTCTCTCTCTACATTGTTTTATCAGTGATAGACATACAGTGAAAGCTGATTTTCTGTACTGAATCTATAAATAGCTGAAACAGACGATGGGTTTAAACCATATAAACTCCTCCCTCTAATTCAAATTTGAATTTCTGTTATAAATTGTTTTGAAAATATTAGAACCTAAATCGTCAAACATTTTGAAGTTTCTTATCTGAACTGATAAAGGAATCATTTTGCTTCATCCAGAATATTGTTTCAGTGATTAAAAACACCATTTAATATCAGTTGTTTTGGGCTGAAAACAGTTTAAAAATCAAGGGAAACCACCCATTAGCCAGTACCTGCCTTTTATATCCCTGTTGGGGGTTTAATCTAAATATTTTCAAAAACTATGAGACTTATCAATGCAATGTATGTTCATTTTTTAATGTTGAAAAAGATTAAAACTGACAAATTAGTCTACCCTTAAGATACTTCATCATCTGGTATTCCAAATGTTTCTAAAGGTTAACATATGAAATGCGAATGATAGGGTGGGTCAATATCAAAATGGGGCATAAAACAAAGGACAATAAAGCAGCCTAGTGGATGGAAAGGAAGCCGTTCTTATGTGTATTACGACACTAAATGTTGATCATTCTGTGAAAGTTATGGAAAATCGCATCATAACAGAAAAGGTTGCGAGAGCAGAAGCAACCTAAATTAAATTAACATAGGGCAATAACTCTGCCAAAAAATGATCGAATAAAAAAGCCTGATACTAATAATTCTGTAAAATTTGGTGAAAATTGTATAAGGCTTCGAGTTAAAGGAGGGGGTTCTATGATAAGAAAAGTCGGCTGATGGACAGGAGACGGACCAACAGATAGAAGAACTGTGTGACTGCAATACGCCATCCTACCCAGGGCATTACATGTGTATTTTTGAGTTTTTAGATCGGAACTCAATTGTAAATAGTTCAATCACCAAGCTCAACTAATCTGAACTGTTATAATAATATTCGGAACTGTCAGAACCTCCGTAAAATATAAGGTTATCATCATTTGAATCAGAAGAATCATATTTATCACTGCCATCATCGTTATATTGTGTAGTACGAACAACACTGCAATTTCGTTTCTCGGCCACACAATGAGGGCATTCTACATGGCATCGCAACAATCGTCGGGGAAGTCGGACTACATGCATTGTTTCACCTAAAGTTGAACTTGTAAAGGCGAAAGCTCCCTTTGGTAGTGACAGTTCCTTCCATTTGATATCGGCCGGAGATAACGCGTCTTCAAGCTCCCTTCGATCAACACACTGGAAATGACCAATCAAATTGTAAGGTCCGCAGAAGTAACGGAACCAAGAACTGTTACAGTAGTAATATTGTACCGAACTATAATGTTTGTCACTAAACTTAAATTCCTTTACGGCATACCTTACGGACAGTGCTGGACCGGACATTCTTATGATAGTTTTGTATCGTTTATTGTTGTGTATGACAAATCCATTTTTGGCTGGAACGATTTTGTCTTTAAAATCTGTCTGGGTTTCTATTTTATCCATTGTGCAATTTACTATGTCATAAATGAAAACACAAGTATTCGGTAATGAAATCAACGCGATAACAGAATTTGTGTTAACGGACACCGACTTAATTTCAAAATCAACGACTGAAAATGAAGGAACAGCTTGAATTTTTCCATCCTTAATTGATCCAAGTAAAACAGTGCTGATTGTTCTGATCTCACTCTGATAGTAAGGTGAAAACCTACGATTCTTATTCCTCTGATAAAACTCGCCTACACTTGAATTGCTGTCATTAGACCTTGTATGCATTGTCTTACATTGGCATAGGACACCCACATTGTTAGCATAGTGAAAAACTTCCGATTTCTTAACTGCTTCATTAGTATTAATTACAACTTCATACGTTTTTAATTCATTCGTCACCAAATTGAGACTGGTCACTTTATGATCATGGCTGCAGCTTTTAGTAAACAATGCCTCTGCAGAAACGGTATTTATATCAGATATGTACCTAGGTAGAGTGTTTTGATCAATGTTAGTGAGCTTAAAATTATACCAAATGTCTCGTACTAAGTCGTAGCACAAAAATCCACCATACGTCTTGCTAATAAGAACATCCGTTTGCATACAACCAGTGTCGTCCGAGCCTTCATGAATAAAGTCCAAAAATGTTTCGTTGTCAAGGTCCTTTTTTATTTCCTTTATAGAGGAGATGGGAACATCATCAAAATCGATCGTCTTTATTAATTTCTCAACCAATTCTATTCGCATCTCAGGCAGTGCTTTATACCAACGGATCAGAAAACGCAAGCGATCTTCCATTTGAAAGTAGCAGAGCCTTATGTTAGTAAATATATGATAAATGAATTCATATGAAAGAGATGTTGATGACTGTTGTGCCAAAATGACGTCCAGATGGCCTTCTAAGTATTTTGTACATTCAGGTTGGTCGAATCCATACTTGCTAGACAGCTGCAAATGTGTTAGACAGTTATCATCGGAACTGGGTTGATTCCTAAGCCAGGTTACACAATCTGCTTTCAGACTGGGCATCAGATAGAATTCTGCTAGTTCAAACATTACTTCTATGTTCGTGTCGTTTAATTGTGGCCTTTTACCGTACAAATACATCAGTGCCATATCCACTGTTGCAGGAGTTCCTATGCTCATATTAATTACTCCTGTAACGTTTAAAACAGATGGTAAATGTGAACTTAGATACGATACTTACGACAAATGCAACTGAGAAATTTGTTTTGTCCTGGTTTCGAAATGGGAGCTCTGTGAGCTGACGGTAAAAAGTAATGAATTGACTAAGAGACAAGTTTACACAGAAATATACTAAATCTATACGGAGTAATTTGTAATTCTTAATAACTCAAATTGTCTGGACATCTATGAAATATGGACTAACATGTTTTGAAACTCATTATTGTATTGCATCAAATAATTTTTTAACAACTACTTTTTACGAATGCACTGCATGTATATATACATCCCGAACGTAAAGATACTTACCAGAGATCTTTTCTAAGAAATCAAATCTAAAAATGCATTCAAAAAATGGGCTTGCTGACAAAACACACCGATGGTACTTTCTTTCCTAGAAAAGGGATAAATAATTCATGGTATTGAATTAAGTATTGCAGATACTGAGGCTGCAGTCAAGTTAGACAATGCTGAATTCCATGTTTGAAATCTGATTCATCTAAATGATAAATATCCTTTAAAGGAATATTAACATATTTACGTAATTATGATAATACATGTAGATCCACAAAGAATGTCAGTCTTTTCTTGTTTTTATATTTTCGTGTTCTTTACCTTGTGGTGATATCTTACAAATTTTACAAATCCGGTTATGATCAAAGGCCATTATCAACCTCTGACATCATCTCTTCATTTTCATCCTCTGTAATTACATTGCGATCTCTTGTGATGATTGGTTCAGGGTAGTTGCATAACATGTGCATACCGGATTTTCCAGCACTTCTCCGTGAAAATGCTTAAAGTATTTTCCCTGTTTAAAGTATGTCAAAATGTCATATACACATAGTACGATAAAAAATGTTATTGTACATTCTTACCCAGTGACCCATTTTCACGGTGATGTCACAAAATTCAGCCTGCTCCTCCACTTGCTGCTGGAGAAAGTTACGTGTCAATTCTGGTTGAGTATTTCTTTCATTGAACTCCATGCTGGTTTCTGTGTAGCTTGCCTATTAAACATGTGAGTTTAAAATCTATTTTTAATACGAGAAATACGACCAAAATACATTCAACAATAATTATCAGCTGTACCACATATTGGAAATTTCTACTTTTAATTGCAATGCAGATATTCTGTAAGTCTAAATTACCTATTGTTTCGTGAAAACGATATTTAAAAAGACCTGCCGACCGACACTTTCGATAAAATGTACGAGGGATGTTCGAAATGTAATGTGTATTGTATTATAGCACGAACATAATATTATACACGATTTCACTAATATTGATCTACTCCTCGATAGCTCCATTCAATACCTTTGCAATGGTATATAGATGAGTCTTAGTTTAACCCACAATTGACAGCCATTCGATGGCCACTATTGTAATCGAAGCACCGAGAGTACTGTTAATAGCGAAGTTTAAATATGTAAGTTATAACCATCCTGCGTTTTCAGATCAGCATTATGAATCAGAATTTGAAGGTCAAGTATATAAAGTCTAGATGCAATGTTCATCTTTGGGCCAATGAACCACAAATAAAAAGGAAAAACATCTTTTAACTGTTTGCCTGGAAGAAATCCTAATGCTAAAAGTAATGACTTGCAACAGTGACAAATGACAAGCTTCTGCACATTTTGAAAACCCAAACAAATTCAGTGCCTTAAGCGCTTTGATCTGTATACTACTAATATGTATACTACATAAACCATATGTTATACTCTAAACTAATTTTTGACTATGTGTCATTATGTAATCTCACTACTCTCAGAGACAATATATTGTTCCAGAATTACTTTGCTGAATGAAGCAATTTTCAGTAAGTAGTAAATTGTGTTACATCAACAGTTTATGAATGAAACTTCTGTGCGGATTAATACTTAATTATCATACCTGTTAATTTTACAGTTTAAATTGCCAAAATATTCCCCCTGCATTCAAAATCAACATAATCCTGCAATATACATCTCCATTTTTTATCAAAACTGCAAAGTCTGCGATGTATACTTATACAACACATGCTACTTGTTTCAACGCGGATGTACATGTACGAGGCGTCACTTAATTGAAAGTAGAAAAACTTGTGTAGAGCTATATGAGCCTTTTCTCATTAAAGGGACTGCTGTGTCTTTTATTTCGTACACCAAAAATGCGTTTGTCACTTGTAAAACCAATTATTACCGAAAAGTCGAAGAAGAATGTGCGTTCAAAAATGACCCTACAAACGCGCGCGTCGGTATTTGTATGTTGGTTTGAATATTGACGACAACGATATTTCCCATACGTCTGAGAGTTTAACTGAGCATGTGCGCTGCCTTTCAAGTTAACATAACATGAGCAATACTTACCATTTCAGTATGTTGACATTTTTTCCGCGAGGTTTTCGGCTTTGACAGATCCCGAAAGAGTGGAATTGTGAAAATGACAAATAATTTCTGAGGCCGAAATCGGCAGGTTTAGTAAATCTTGAAATGTGTTTTTTAAGTAAACTAGCGGGATATTTTATAAATATTTTACAGGGCTTTCATTAATTGATTTAGGCATTAAAATGATACCAATTTGATTGCTATTCGAGATGCTTCAGTTCCAGGGCATGCCCCTTTAAATGGTTGAAAATAGTGTTTAAAAGAATTTTGGAGAAATAAGAGCTTACATAAAAGTTCGTAGAAAACTCGGTCATTCATTTAAGCAAAATAATATGTTCACTGTATTGGGGTAATTTATGGTTCCCCTTTAAATGTATTTTATGCGAGAGTTCGTAGGTGGAAAAGGAGTTTTGTTACTGGTACGGAGTCAGTTAAGGTATTTGGCTTGGATGTCAGGTCAAATCAAGTTTCACCAATTTATAGATTTAAAAACTAAACCATAATTATATACTAAAATAAACCCACTATATAAAGTGCATTTAAAGTATTTGAAAATAAATATTAAATTTGATTGGTCTTCTATAAACCAATATCGCACGTAATTTACAAATTTTTGAACAACTACTCTGTATATAGGAATAATATTACAACAAATAGCCTTAAATGACTATAAATGTATATAGCAGGGAACCGTGTCTCAGTTTTTTATAACGTCTTCCGTTCGTTAGATACTTGACTTTAAAGAAATTCCGTACACAGAACCCCGCTGTTTATAACGTAATACTCCATAGATAAAAAATCAAAACAAGTATCAAAATTTTGGATAAAAAACTTCCCTAGATTAACATTTCCACTACAAAATACCGAAAACCGCTTTAAACTCTGTATTCAAATAAGACGGCAATGTTAATTCGAAAATGACACCTACAGTGTTTTTTAAGCTGAGCAATTAACAATTAAAGTGTCGGATCATTATCGCCTCATGAAATCAACGAATTTGACGCATCCCATTCAATTTTGATAGCCAATCAAAACCATTTATGTTAACGGTTCAATAATTGAAACCACGCCCAGGTTTGATGTCTAGTAAGAGATTTTATAACAATTTTTTGTCATTAATGAATTAATAGTATCATATCGTACCAATACAATGCACGTCACGTTAGAGAAGTTTTACCCTGATAAGGAAAAGTCGATAAAGGGGTGCAGTATTTATCGCAATAAAACACCATTTTTGAGCGTTCGGTTAAATTTTCTTATTGCTTGGTATTAAAGTATGATATTTAATCTTTGTAAATAACGTAAAACATCATTTTGCGTTATTTTAGCGATTATAACCAAGGCAGATACTTTAAAGTCCCGTTAGCTTTTTGTTATAAAAAAAACAAATGTTAATATTACTATCCCAAGATAATAATTAACGACAAAACGAGCCCTTTTTCTGCGAAAAAAACTCAAATCGCTGTGATTTTTGCTTTTGCAAAGAGGAAATATATACAGCGCGTGACGTTACTTATGAAGTGTGCATAACATGCGGGGAAAACACAGCTGTTCTATCAATAGTTTATTTTTCAATGATATTTAAAAAAAATACGATAGTGTTTTTGGAAACATTTTTTCTTGCTATAAAGTATGCATGGGAGGAAAACTATTACGACCGACAAATTTATGTGTTTATGGGACTTTAAAGATTCTCCAAAATCAGAACGACCGGTGTCTTAAACAGACTTATGTCTCCAAAGTCGGGGAATTGGTAGAAAGGATAAACGAATATGTTGGCACTAACGAGAGTATATTTCAGTTGGAATTTTATTTTGAATGAACGGAAGATTACTGCCGTACGGATACCCTATCTATTGACGAGAGTTTCAAAAAGGTTACGCGTACAAGCATCAAAACATTTGCGTAAAATTCCAAAGTTCAACTATAGAAAATTTGCAAACGTTTTTTACTGATGAGAATTTTGTTCATAACATCGCCAGTTAGCACAATTTGAAACAAGATATGGCTTATCAATCATAGTAAACGGCCCGTGGTTGCCGAAATGGCAATGAGCAAAGAAGGTCCTTTATGCCACATTCTTCTCATTTAACGGTATAGCCAAACAAGTTTCTGTGCCTACGGGCATAAGTGTCACAGGTCGATATTAGCGTAATGTTGTATTTAGAATGCTCAATATATATGTATTATTATCAAAAACGATGTCCAGTGACTGGATTTCAACATGTTTGCCTACTCCATAATAAAGCTCAAGCACATTTATCTAACATTGTAAAACGAATTCTGAAATCGGAGAAGGTAACCGTGTTGTCGAACACATCGTATACACCAGATCTTGCTCCCTGTGAAAGTTTTCCTTCTTTCTTATCTAGTCGTCGATTTCACTCCAGACAAGTTAATGCCTCAGCTGTCTGTCAGTGCCTCTAAGGTATACCTAAATCAGCCAATCAGCATTTCAGACATGGACTGACAGACTGGAGATAAGTATTTCTGACCTCTGGAAATATTACACAACACACATTACATATCGAACACCCTCGTATCTTCCGTATGTAGCGCAAAAAAAATGGTTTCTATTTTTCTAAAAATATATTTTCACAGTCCAAAGCATCATTTCTAGTAAATGAACCTAGATTGGATCTGATGGTAACGGACAGAGCGGTGATAACATCCAAATTTAACGACATTCTGTGTAAAAATTGGCATCAAACGAGAGATTTGTTAAAGGTCGTTGACATGCGATATCAAGTCACATTTTACTGAGAAGTAAACCACACGTGAAATTTTTCTTAAATTATATGCCTTAACAACTACGATTACATGTACGTGGTTAAAAGCGAAAATACTTTCCCTGCAGTCTGTAAGAAATTACAATTCCCTGCGCCCGACAGCGCTTAATGCTTGCAATAAAATCAGCAGCCATATTTCTTATATCAGTACATAATACGGTTAGATATACATGTATCGTTTAGCTAATGGCCCGTGATTTATCTATTTCGTTCGGCTGCTTTGAATACATTTAATGTTCGGATTTATATTTTGGCAATGCAGTATTTATCTAACCGTATGAGGGCTGTAACGAATATCCGAACTCTCGAGAGACCGCGATTTACGACAAAAGTTCGGACACAAATATTCGGATACCGAAGTTTCGCGTTATCTTCATCTTTATAGCAACAAGAACATGAAAGAAAACAAAACTATCATTAAGTTACCAATTTAACATATAATTAAGTCCATTGTATCTGGAATAATTGCATGCCCGGAAAGACGTTGGTGGACTCCGGTATTGGTGCGCAAATTTCGTTTGTGTGCATGCTAGCTTTAGAGCCGCACTTTGTAAAATCGAAGTCGATTTTATGTTTTGTTTAACCAGGTTCTTATCCAGCTGTTTTGGGAATATTTGGGAAAATCGCAAAAAACAGTGTATATAGCGATAAAATCCGAGTATCATGAAACTCTTATCTGGCTATAGTGCGGCCATTCATGAAGATATATGCGAGTACACGCAGATCGTATTTAATTGGCATTAATTTCCTGTTACAGGATTATTTTTTTTGAATAAGGAAAATGTTCTGTTAACTTGATTGTTTAAATGTAAAATAGTTCTCTTGAGATGTTTTACGTTTTATGATAGAAGGTATGAATTAATATGATATGGTCTTTGATTACTTTTTTATTCATGTGACATGTACATAAATAAAAGTAGGAGCAAATAACAAGTACAAAATACTTTGTTCGCAAACCGATCTGCGTATTGCATTGCCGTATCGCGTTCGTCTCGCAAGAGGGCCGACAATATTGAGCGGTTAAGTTTGATAAACCAGCGATAACAATCACTAACGTATATTTGCAGTTCAAACTAATCGTGCCAATTGATAAATATTTAAATCACTCTATTCATTCGCTGGTCATGACCACCACAAACCACACAAACTGAATTTCATTTATCTAAATGACATTCCGAAGTGAAGTGTTTGGTCGTGTTTTTTAAGTGAATGTTAAAATTCTACTTTAAATTGGACAGAAATTTAATTTCGCAATTCTTTAAAGAAATTTTCGTTTAGATATAAATACCCTCCTCGGCGTTTATCTAACGTATTTCTCAGTTACGCAAATGCCCGAGTAGTTACGATTGATAAATACCCAGTGTATGTACTTCTTTTGTTAGATAATGCGAAAACAATATCACGTTTCTATTAACATCAGCCAAAGTTTTAAGGTCGGCAAACATTTTCTTAGATAAACGCCTTATAAGTTATAGTACTGAAAATATCGGGCAGAAAAAAATGATCGATAAAAAGCCTAAGGTCGGCAGGAAAATTCTGAAAGGTCGGTCGAGGTATTGAAAATCAGGAACGTTTTAATACATTAAAACCCATGAAACCCGGACGGCCAGGTAACCGGAATTCTTTGAAAATCGGACTTTTCAAGTCCCATTGTTATCGGAATTTGTCATTATTAAGTTCTCAGATATCGAAAATTCTCAGAAAACCAGATTTTAGCCTAGTCCGGAAAGGGTCCGATTTCAGGGGTTGTAATGTAAACATATATTCTTGCACCTGGAAATAAATGACTATATCGGACAATAAAAGTGTTTAGAGAGATATAGTACCTCTATGTTAGGACAATATTTAATTTGTCTAAAAGATGGTCTTTTAATTGAGGTTTGAACACTATAGATCACTTTATACGTTTTCTGGACACCGTATTACTTGAAAAAAATATCCATATTGCATTTTGTCCAACGTAATAAAATAAAGACCTTGTCTGGAGTAAATAGATACCTCAATATATCCGAAACTACACTATATCCGAAACTTCACCATATCCGAAATTCACTATCCGAACCCATTACTACCGTGATTTAACAGTATTCAAGTATTAAGTTCAGTGTCGTTCAATCGGTAATCATTGATTTATTCCATTGTCTTGAAAAAAGAAAACAAAATTAATGATCAACACAAAAGATAACGAGATAAAATGAGGAACACATTTATAAAAAAATCAATTATTCTATTATTATTATTACTCATCGGTTTGATAGACATAGACACAGCGAATATCGATGTTTTTTAACATTACTTTTGTTTCATGACATTATGATTAATAAATTACTCTGTAAAAAGAACTAAAAGATCCATAAAATCAAACCTACCTTATGATGGCTATCAAATGATTAAACGTTTTCTGTGTCATTTAAAGTTGTTAACGAGTGTTAGTTCTTTCGTTTTCCGAAATCTATCTAAAATTAAACGTGAGGTAATAACGCATTGTGTTTAAAAATAGAATTTTACTGACTTTTCGAAACTGGACTTCCAAAGCCGTCACTCGCTCGGCGAATATGCTATATTAGTAAATACTAAATATGCGATGTTGCAGTACACGTGACATATTATTTAGGAAATTGGGTAGGATGATTATCTAAATATGATAATTTATGTCAATTTTTATAAATGATGACGCGGATATCAATAACTAGTCCTCGTTTCTTAATCACTTAAATGAACTAAATTAGTGAACTGATAGTGTTTTCCAAGGTAACTGTTAAATGATTTTGTAATCGTTGTAACCGTTGATTTTTTGTGGACAGGCTTGTGAATCACAACCTCGTACAAAGCATGACTTTCAAATGTTTTCACAACGCTTCTAACCTAGGTAAAATGGAGCATGTCCATTGTCTAAAGATTCCAAATAGATAGGGCATTAACTCATCTCTGACATCATAAAACGGTGTTTTCGTTATTGGTGATCAGCTTTATAAAACCTTGCCTTTATACAACTAGATCTATAGTCAGTTCTAGAGTATTAACCGGGTACATGTACATATCAAAAATCAAATGAATAAAAACGTTTGCTTGCCTGATAACTTAATTTAGCTTTAAATAGCTTTACGTAAACTTTTGAAATGACGCATGAGATAACACAGGTTTATACGCAAATGAAAAATGCTAAATCAGCTAAAAAGTTTACCTGTTTATATTTGGTTTATGTTATCATGTGCAATATCATTTAAAAGTATGTACCGTTTAGCAACAACGCCCCTGTCAATTTGACTGGACTAATATTGATAATGTGCAAATAGTTATACAAAATTTCTTTTTCGTGATAAGCGTCAGAAGTTGTATCACTTTTATGTATGTACATGCGTTAAATACTCGTTATATCACATATACATTATACCTGTTGGATATCGAATATGAACGCGATTTGTGCCCATGTACAGTTTAGGAACTTGCAAGGAGATCATCTATCGTGGACGATGTTTGCCCAATATCGCAGGTGTTCCATAATACGTCCCGTTGTTCGTCATTTGCGCCTTTCATGGTCTTTGTCATTCTGCATTGTCGCTTGCAGTGTTGACATAGCGATATAAATGACATTTTAGCTTCTAGAACATCAGTTCAAGACCATCGCATTAATTTTCTTCTCTAGGACTGTACTTACATCATTGTATAATAATGATATATTCCATTATTGGTTAATAATATGTGCATATTTATGAAAAAAGCATTGTTGCAACCAAACTTGTAATATAAACCAAACTTCTTATAATTATTAGTTTGGCTGTAAGGTCCAAACAAACTTGTAAAAACCAACCTTGTAATAAAATTTTCAAGTTGAAGTATTTTTTTTTCTTTTGCACTCATTAACTTACTGGCGTGTTCCGCCGAATTAATTAGCACGTGCTGACCTAATTAAGGTCACTAGCGCTTGAAATGACCTTCATTTTTCATATTGCATATACCATCTATCCTTACAGTCAAACTTGTAATAATTATTACAAGTTTGGATTTTATTACACGTTTGGTTGCAAGGTCCAACCAAATTTGTAATAACCAAACTTGTAATAAAATTTTCAAGTTGAAGTAAGAATTTACTTTTTAACTCATTAACTTACTGACGTGTTCCGCCGCATTATTTAGCACGTGCTGACCTAATTAAGGTCACTAGCACTTAAAATGGCCTTCATTGTTTTCATATTCAATATACCAAGTCAAACTTGTAATAATGTTTACAAGTTTGGTTTTTATTACACGTTTGGTTGCAACAAAGCATGCGCAAGATGTGCAATTTTATAACTATCATTCCATAAGTATGGATTAAAATTGGCACAATATGTTTTTTTGGGTTTTTTTTGCCTGAACGGTAACTTTTTTCCATTTTTCCTTTCGCTTACACAGGCAATATATTCAAGAAGTAGTTCATTCTAAAATCACTCTTGTGTTAAGTCATACGATATATATACACCCGCAGACGATGTTTGACAAAAGTTACTTTTGAATTGTATATATTATTATTTTATACAAATAAATCATCTGAATAAATGAACAGTTGCAATTAAATACAAAAAGGAAGTACCTATCAGCAAATGTCAAACAAGTCACTGTTATTATTGTATGATGTCCCACGAAGACTGGTTGCATCAAACATTCAATGATTATGTCGTTGATATTGGTCTATATACACACGTACGTGAAATATGCGGACCATTGGAAATAATAATCGTTTAGGTCCTCTATGACATGAAATTAAGATCAGATCTTCTCATTTGAAAAATCGAAATCTAATCAAATGTTTCTTAGCATCGACAAGTGTTTGTTTATTAAATATCAGTATTTTCAATACCCTGTTAGTTTAATCAATTCAACTCCCTTGAAATGAGCAAGTTTATAAAATATTTATCTTTTTTATTTTAAGAGTCGGTAAAGAATTGTTACGGTCATGAATTCAAACATTATTTCCTTTCGTTCTCTTCTTGCTTACCATCCATATTATAAATCAATGAACACTTTAGAAAAAACAATAATTTGCATCATCAACATTATAAGTCAATGAAAACTTGAATAAATATCAATTACAGTCAAAAGTGCCGACCTTTGGAAAGACAAAACGTGACCTTTGTAAACTAGCGGCCTTTATTAGGAGGCCGTTATGTTTAAATTGACAATGACATTGATCCATACAGTAGATTTTTACAGCTTTTACTGTAATTGTATTATCAACAAGAAATCGGCATTTATGAGCGCATTTTGTACGTCTTCAATAAATATCATTTGCCAATCTGTCAACTATTCGAATGGTCATGACAAACTATCGTCATATTCATAAGTGAACAAGTGCACATCCGAGCTGAGTAGTCATTTAATCCCTTTAAACAAAATTCAACTCATACAAAACAATAACAATTTGCAAACAGCAAAATACATTTTGAAAACGAACCTAATTTTTCATTTTGCAAAAGTCGATATTATTTTACAAATTAGCATTCTTTAAATAAAATATCTCTTTCAATGTCTGAGAATGGACAAACATTTTAGTATTTAAGAATATTCTAAACGTTATATCAGCAGTATCTTTAGAAGACTTTAACAGTTGTATGTTACTAGATACCTCTGATTTGTTTTTATTAGATAAATAACAATGGACATATTGGACATATTGACAAGAACAAAAGCTACAGTAAGTTTTGTCATTTAAAAAGTTAAAACATTTGAACAGTTCGACAATCAATATTAATGAAAAAACTTCTCTTATTCTCGAACATAAATTGTCTCTTAAACTTGATGAGAAATTAATTCTACATTAAAACCTGCATTCCAATATTTGGACGACAGCAACAATAAACAAATATTTAGGAACAAAGAAACACTTTATCATGATTTTCAAGGTACAATAACAGTAATAAACACAGTTAAACGTAAAATTTCCAAATATATTTAAATCTAAATATTTTGAAAATTTTTTAGACTTATCTACACGGAGTAGCATATAATATTTACATTATGCATTTAAGAAAATAAGTATGCTGTCAAATTAGTCGACAAATCATCTGAAAACTTTAAGATACGTCAACATCTGGTATTCAAAATGTTTCTGAAGGCTAAAATGGAATTGAAATACAAATGAAACATTCGAAGGGGTAAATCAAATACATGTAGTGGGGAAACATCAAAATGAGGAATAAAACATAGGACAATAACGCTGCCAAACAATGGCGAATAACAAAACCGTTATAATATGCGTTACGACACTAATACTAATCATACTGTGAAAGTTATGGGAAAATCGCATCATAATGCCAAGAGAAGTTGCGAGGACAGTTTCAAACATCTTAAAGTAAACTAACAAAGGGCAATAACTCTGCCAAAAATAGTCGAATAAAGAAGGCCTGATACCAATCATTCTATGAAGACGGATGAGTAATGACAAGAAAATTGGCGAGTAAACAGACAAACGGGCCGACAGACGAAGAAAGAACAGTGTGACTGCCATAATAAAATTACGCGTAACGTGTACATTTTCCAGTTTTTAAATCCGAACACTTTGAACAGCTCAATCATCAAGTTCAACTAATCGGAACTATTATAATAATAGTCAGAACTGTCATTACTTCCATAATATAAAAGGTTGTCATCATCTGAATCAGACGAATCATAGTAGTAATCATTGTCATCATCGTTACATTGTGCAGCACGAACAACACTGTAATTTGGTTTCTCGGCCTCACAATAAGGGCATTCTACATGGCATCGCAACAATCGTCGGGGAAGTCGAATTATATGCATAGTTCTCCCTAAAGTCGAACTTGTGCAGGCAGAAGCTTCCTTTGGCAGTGACAGTTCCTTCCATTCTACATCACTAGGTGAAGAAGACTCTTCAAGCTTGCTTTGATCCACACTTTGGAAATGATAATCCGAATTGTAAGACTCGCGGAAGTAACGAAACCAAGTATTGTTGTAATAATAATATTGTGCATGGCTGAACCGTTTGTCACTAAGAATGAATTCCCCTACTGCATACTTTACAGACAATGCTGGACCGGACATCCTTACAATAGTTTTGTAACGTTTATTGTTATGTATGACAAAACCGTTTTCAGCTGGACATAATTTATCACTACACTCTGTCTCGACTTCTATTTTGTCTAATGTGCAATTGACAGAATCATAGGCGAGAACATGTGTTCTCGATGATGGAATCATTGCAACAACAGAGTTTTTGTTTACTGTCACGGACTCAATTTCAGAGTCGACAACAGAAAATTGAGGAGTCACTCGAACCATTTCATCTATTATTGATCCAATAGACACTGTAGTTGTGTTTTTGTATACAGACGTTTCGTTTCGAAGTGAATGGGCATAGGTTAACATGTCTGTGTGATTTATTGGAACAAATGTTGAAACCAGAAGTAACTTTTCATCTATACTTAGATTGACCTGATTACTAGTAGATTTTTCAGACTTGACCTGCTTAGATTTGCATATGGCACACACATGGCTACCAAAATGAAAGACATCTGACCTAACAACATCTGTTCCTGCATTTGAAACGTCATACGATTTGATTTCGTTAGTAATCAAGTTGACATTGAAAAGTTTAAACCCATGATAGGTGTGTTGAGTAATAAATAACTCTGAAAGATCAGCGTTTGTGTCCGTAATATTATCCGGCAATGTGTGCTCGTCGTTGCTAGGGTGTGCTATTTTATACCAAAGATCCTTAGCCAAATCATAGCACAAAAATGAATCGTGTGACGCGGTAATAAGAACCTCAGTTAAACCACCACTGTCTTCCAAACCTCCATTAACGAAACCTAGTAGTTTTTGGGCCACATGGTCCTGCTTTATTTCTTTCAAAGTAGCAATGGGAATTTCATCATAGTCGACAGTGTCTAATAACGTTTTTACCAATTCTTTCCGACGCTCTGGTTGTGCTTTAAACCAACGAATCAGAAAACGCAAACGATCTTCCATCCATAGGTAATGGAATTTTTTGTTCGTAAATAAAAGATAGATGGATTGTACGTAAGAGACACCGAGGACTTTTGTTCTAAAATTGCATTTAGGTTGCCCTCAATGTATTCTGTACATTTAGGTAGCTCAAATCCGTACCTGCAAGACAATTGCAAAAAAGACATGCAGTTTTCATCCGTAATGGATTGCTTCTCTAGCCAGCTTACACAGTCTGATTTCAGGTTAGGTATCAGAAAGAACTCTGCTAGATCAATCAGCACTTCTATATTTGTGTCGTTTAACTTTGGCTTTTTACCATATAAGTACATCAGTGCTATGTCTACGGTTGTTGGAGTTCCTAAATTCACATGTACTGTTCCTGTAACGTTTAAAATTAACTCTGCTTTAGGCGCATATGGTTTTAGATGTAATATCTTCAATTTCAAGGTAACGATGTTTATAAATGCAAATTTGTCTTACCATGAATAATTACAAAGTAATATGTCTTACGCCTTTGGCATCAATTTGTTCAAAAATGGGCAAGAAATGTTTTGAAACACGTATTGTTAATGAAATCGTTATTTGTGTAGCAAGTATGCATGCCAATGAAGCAAGCTTACAAGAAACTTAGTAATTTAACTTACCAGTGTTCTTTTCTAAAAAATCATTCTTCAGAACGCATTCAAAAAATGGACTTGCTGCCAGAACACAACGATGGTACTTCCTTGCCTAATGACGAAAGAAAAAAGACGATTCTTAACATTCTTACGCTTAAACTCATTTACAACAGTTTGTAAATAAATAACAACTTAACAGGCGTTTGTTTCGTGAAGGCCGCTGTATTTGTCAGTTTTACATCTAGGAAATTTCAATTTAATAGTTGAAATTTCGCTTACCAGGATTAGCTGAGATCAGATGAAATCGGTCGGTGTGACTAATGCTATTATTGGTTGCAAGAAAATGAATATTATTATATTTCTGTTTTAATTCATTACACTACCAGACTAAGTATATATCCTTGTAAGTAAAAGCACATTCTTACCCAGTCACCTTTCTTCACGGTGATGTCACAAACTTCAGACTGCTCCTCCACTTGTTGTCGGAGAAATTTCAAACTCCATGTTGGTTTGGTAAAGTATGCCTGGTAAAGTACATATATTTTTTGATAGAATAGAACTTATTTTATCCTCCGTATTGAAGAGTACTGTGGAATTATTCATTTTCGTTGGGGATTTAATTTCGTGGACTTCGTGGGTCGGCTCATCCACGAAATCAATTCCCTACGAATTTAAATGCAGAGATAAGGCTTTTTTTTCAAAATAAAAATCCACGGATTTATGACCCCACGAAAAAGCCATTTTAGTAAAACCACGAAAATTGAGCCAAACGAAAATAAATGAAAATACAGTACATGTATAACATATTTACAATTAAAAGGACAAATTTATTCCACACATATATTCATAATATTATATATGCGTAACACTATTTGAAATAATTCACACAAATTATGTTCGTTTCGTCTGTCATATTCAACAAAAGTGAAATGTAGGGTCAATTATGTAAGAAATCATAAAATGAGCCAAAATTTGAAAAATAATTTAGATGCCGCATGATTCATAACAGAAAACCACATTAAGAGCGAAAATACGTTTAGTTCTACACCAATAAGAAATATCAATATTACCATGGGCAAGATATCACCGAGGTGCGTTAAAAACATCCGCCGCATTTCTCATATCAGTATTAAATTAAAAACTATAACGTTCTATTAATTTATAGGACAATGTTTATCTATAACCTATATGTATACATTGATTAAATGCGTACTAAAAACCAATTCGCCTTATTTATCAATTTTCGGAAAATAATTTATCTATTTTCAGAAGTATGATTTATGTAACACCTTTGTACAAATACGTGTTTGACAGCCCCTAAATTATAATTTCTGCTTAAAACCTTCACATTTTTTCTCTCAGGCTAGTGGCTTTATCATGATCATAAACCTACCAAAATTATAATAATTTCTCAAAATGACATCAGGTATGAATGTTTAAGATGACTTATTGAGCCTTTGACACTTTTATGCCAGACAAAAATAACTTATAATAAAATAAAATAAATCATTTTCTGAGGTTGAGACCGAGGACATACCTTTGTTTAGCTATTGCCTTTTTCAGAGAAATATTAACAAAAATGAATCATATCATTAGCAAATTATTAATGATATAATTAACAAAAATGAGTTATATTCAGAAGGACATCACCTCAGTGATTAGATGAACTAACAATGAAGACCCCTCATTTCCGAGCCGCTTGGTTTTTCTTCCTTATGAGACTATCTAAATTTTTAGACAATTTTTTTCTTCTAAGGTTTCTACAGTAAACTACGTCTACAGCGAATTCCTTGGAACTTCATTGAAAATTTAATAACACCGGTAGTTCAACATTATGAATAAACTATGGCATTCTCGGGAAAATTTAAAACTTTACTTTATCCGATTCTTCGCTACATCCGAATTTACTACAACCGTGTTTATGATTAATAACCATTGTTCTAGGCCATGGTTAATAAACCGATAGATAAGCATATTTATCGAAAATGCATCTGTTTGTGTCATATGATAGACATCCATTGATTCAATTGTTGTCCCATTTATTGATTCGATAAGTGCATTCACAAACTTGAAAATTGATACTTGACCCACGAACAGAAAGATTTTTTATCATTCTACAGGTAAATTACTTTTGTTAAAAGTGCTTTCCTATGTTGATTTAAACCTTATTGAATAAAAAGTACCTACCTTTCGACGGATGCAAAGTTTTTTAATGTCCATATCATGAAAAGTTTCATTACCTACTGTCACAGATCTGTTATCTGACATTGATGTAAGGTTTGTACTTGATGGGGTATTTTATATAAATATTTCAATCACTCAAATCGACTATTTCATACTTTATCGATCAGAATTGGCGTACAGAATTTAAGACAATGTGTTTTCTGCATGGTTGGGTGATCATCGTAAATAAGAGTGCAAAAATGAGCGGCATGCATTCTAACCGTACCAGTGCTCCGCATGTGCAATGGTTTTAGTAAATTTTTCTTCCAAACTAAGAAGTTTAAACACAGGTTTTATATTCTTTGAAGATAAGAAAGTCAAATTACAGGACAATGATTTACATAGAAAACTTGTAGAATAATTCTGCGCATACCGTTCTGATATATCAATAAGTATTTTATTGTTATGCTACAAAATTTTATAATTGAACATAATCTTTGGTATTCAGAACACTACTAGGAACGAAGAAAAATGGATTTAAAATTGGGATGGTCTCATTGTAGTGCATGTAGTTGAAATATCGAAGAAAGAGACCCAGTAGTATATATGGGATTAAAATGTATATGTATATATATGCCGGTAGGACTTTATGTCAATCGTTACTACTCGGGTATTTCCGTAACTAACTTAGAAATACACATCGTACGTAAGTGTAGGGTTGCAAATGTTGGTTATTTGGTATCAGGCCACTACTTTTCAATACTAGGAACTCGTTTTCGTAGACTTTCAAACGTGTTTATCGTTCGCGATTGATAAAATGGGCATCATATGCCCTTGGAAAGGCGGAGAAACAGGTTGGGCTCCCAGGGTCAGTCATGGCGAAAAGTAACCCATGAACAAAATGGCGGCCTGTCGATTATGTCCGAGGCCCATTTTAGAGAAACGCCGAGGAGTTCCGATTGAATTTTTGTTTGTATTTTATTTAATCTGAATACTAAAAACATGGAGGTTTTCGAAGAATGTACTCAGCTAGAAGTGCATCATCTGGTCAGACGTATGGGTAATTTTACATATTAGAACATGTATATGCATTGTCATACTTCAATTTAATACATATGTGCATTATGCTGCGTTGAATTGCGCCATGTTGTGTAGTGTTGCTTATTGTGTTGTAGTGTGCAGTGTTGCTTTTGTTTTGTGTTTGTTTTGTGTTTGTTTTGTGTTGCTTTTGTGTTGCTTTTGTGTTGTGTTGTGTTGTGTTGTGTTGTGTTGTGTTGTGCTGTGCTGTGCTGTGCTGTTTTTTATCGAGTTATGTTGTTAAATGTTGTTTAATGTTGGTTTGCTTGCTTTGTGTTGTGTTGTGTTGTGTTGTGACGCTTTTTATTACATTGTCGGTGTTGTGTCGCTTTTATTGCGCTGTGTTTTGTAGTGTTGCATTTTTTGCGTTGTGTTGCGACGTTTTTATTGCATTGTTTGTACTGTGTTGCTTTTGTTCCGTTGTACCCTTTCGTTTTATTTTTCTACATACTGTGTACAACAATGTCACAGATATATAGTAATGCTGTATTGTTGTCTTCTTGTGTGATAAGTGCTGGGTTTTACGTAAGTTCCACCAGCTGTTGCATGCTTGTCAATAATCCTACTGTAAATACAAAGGACAACATAAGATTGAGTTTCATATTGGCTCTGATAAATGACTGGATTTCGGTCGGAAAGCGTATTTTCACGTGGATCCTGCCTCATATTAAGTAGAATAATTTATTCATTTATGTATATAAATTATGGCCAAATAACTATTATATAACGGAGACTGTTCATCATTGTTACAATGAGTTATTATGGAGGATATTATAAGTTTACTGACGCTGTAAGGAAATTCAGGTAAGAAGCTTTTCACATAAGTTCATAATGTTAGGTTTTGTATCTACTGCAGTCAAAAAAGAAGCTATATAATGATCGCGATGTTAATAACATGAGGTTTTAAATCTAATACCAAAGAAGACGTCGTCTGAACTTATGTTTCTCATTTAATATCCCTGTCAAATGTTTATTTATACTTCCTGAACTATTCATGAACTATTCATCAAGTATGCAAGAACAGTTCAATGAAAATTCAAGTTTTCATGAAATCTTTTGGAAAGGGTTCGAAGCATCGGCTTAAAGCGTTCGTCATGTCTCAAGGCACAGGTACTTGACACAAAATATTTTTACCATATTTTGGCCGTATAGGCTACATATATATAATAATACGGCCAATATATGGTAAACAAATTTGTGTTAAGTACCTGTGTCTCAAGGATAACTGATGCTTTACCTTTTGTATTAAGATGCTGCTTAAAAGCAATGTACTCTCTCTTGTTTAATGGAATTAATTTCAGTGAAACCCTTTAATCCAGACCTGTCCCTATCAGTAAAAAAGGTCCGGAAGAAATATTTGTATCATTTCATGAAACTAGACTATTATATAAACTAAGGTTTTCTAAACAATTGTTGTAACTTATGGAGAACACGTTAATGTATGGTTTAGAATCTAGAAAGTCTGATTATGTTCACTGCCTGTCAGTATGCATATAATTGAATTATTGCAGCGAATTTCAATACACGCGTCAGCTTGTTATCAGACGATTGGCTTAGATATGTACGAACGCTAACGTCAACAATACACAGCTTTAACCAGTCAATATGACTGCATGTTTAGAAAAAACATACATGAAATGTAGTGATATACATCAATATTTTTATGTATTACCGAAAAAGTAATTTGAGTGAAAAAATAGCATTTTCCTTGAATATTATAAGAACAAGTGTAAGCTTGAGATTGGTTATCAATACTATATATATATCCTATGGGTAATTAACTTACAAGCTGTTACTGCCTTTCGTCATAAAGTTAGTAAATGGCAGTACAATTTATATTAATAACGCGGTTCGGTAACATCTTGCTTCCAACTTCAATTAGTCAGCTTAGTTTCATTTCGCAAAAGAATTTAAGATGTAATTACATGTATACGTGTTGAATATTGACGTGTCGTAAAAGATTATATATTTTGTGTCTCACTTTTACTCACGCGGAAATAAAATTAGACAAGTAAACTGCTCATTTCAAACACTTCGGAGTGGATTTTTACTATCAATGGTACAAATTCGAGTCGACTGTTGCGAATAGTGATTACTTTCAATTATCTAAGTTACTGGCTTTTTCTGCGATCATAAGCCATTGACTTGTGTTTATATAGGATATTATCTGTAAGTTATGAATTATTAACTCAAATATTGATACAATTTTATGCATACATGTATAAGATGGTGAGTCCGCGGTCATGGTCCGGTGGTAAATGCGCTGGGTGTGTAACCAAACGATCCGGGTTCGATTTCAGGGTCACGACAGGTCATATCCTTCCATTAAAGTTTCACAACAGTGTCAATGATTCTCAAAATGGAGAAGGGGCCGGTAAGTAAGTACTGGTTCTATACTAGTACCTGAACATTTGCTGAAAAACGGCATTAAAACCAAACAACTAAATAAGATGTCCATTATGTAAATTATCCGATTATAAATTGTATCAAATGGCTGTTCGAAGAAATTGATGATTGCTATTTTTTTCTGTTTTAGCCTGAGCAGAGCTGATAGTCAGGAAAGTCTTTCTGCTCCGTTGTTTATCGACGATACAAACAACGAGATGATTGCAATGAAGTCCTATGGTGGGGTAGATAGCCCAGACAACAAGAACGGAAGCAGACGACCGCTTGGCAAGCGACTGGAGAGAAGGCATGCTTTGATAGTTTTTCGAAAGTGTGTGATTGATGTCGTCTGCGGTTTGGCTTTAGTTGGCGTCCTGTTAATGATGATTGAAACAGAGTTATTCTTGTTTCATTACGTGGACCATACATTTTTGATCGTCTGCAAGATTTGCATAAGTGCATCGACTTTTATGTTACTAATTGGAATTTGTCTAAACTACTACATAGAATTACAAATAAACGCTTTAGATGCCGGAGTTAAAGACTGGCACGCAATGATCTCAAACTCAACGTGGATTTGCTTGTTGACGGAACTTTTCATCTGCGCTTTGCATCCATTTCCAGGTGATTTAAAGGTTACCTACGTATCTCCGAGTGGAGAGTCTAAGAAAGTCTCTGTTGACGCGGTGCTTTCTATTCTTATGATGACGCGTCTGTATTTAGTTGCCAAATTTGCTGTGGTTCATAGTCGTCTGCTGACAGACACCTCCACAAGCAGTATTGGCGCACTGAGCAAAATTAAAATTAACGCAATGTTTGTTTTCAAAGCGGCAATGACAAACAACCCAAGTTGTTTAATAATATCTGTCATGCTTACGACTTTTCTGGTCAACAGTTGGGCAATGAGAACGTGTGAAAACTATTATTTGGAGCCCTCAGCGCCTCCTAATACGTATGTGGAAGTTATGTGGCTTATAGCTACCACTTTCCTCACTGTGGGTTACGGGGACAAGATTCCACAGAGTTATTGCGGGAGGTACATTTCGATATGTACAGGTGTCATGGGTGTTGGTACAACGGCATTGTTGGTCGCGGTTATGGCACGAAAGTTAGAGCAATCACGATCAGAACGTTATGTGTTCAACATGGTGACCAGAATCCAAATAGAGAAAAAAAGAAAAGCAGCCGCGGCTAACGTGATAAAAGCTGTGATTCACTTATGGATGGTCAACAAATACTCGCCTGACGATATTGCTCTGAAAAGGAAGTACAGAGACATTCTGAAAACATCATCACGCCAACTAAGACTCGCTAATGTTGAAAAGGCTCACATTGATGATTTTAACGTAGGCATTCTTGAAGTGTCTGAGTGTGTGAGTAGAATTGGACTTCTCGTGGAAAGAATGGAAAGAAACCAAAATGAGCGGGATATTCTGTCACGTGACCAATTTTCCACTCTTTTAAATAAACTTGATTCTATCAAATCTGCTTTGCCAGTAAAATCATTAAGATAAGCAATGTGCTTAAGCGTTCTTACACATGACACAGACAATTGGAACATATTGGTTAGTGGGTCAGCATTTCATCTACGACTCAAGTTAGCAAACACCGGTGATAATTATAGATTGATAGAATGTTCCTAGAAAATAGTCTGTATTGTTTCCAGTAATAATTATTGGATAAACCAACCGTGTCTATCATTTAATCATGAATACGCACGAGAACGAAAATTGTGTGATTGAGTCTTCGCCAAAATTGGTACACACTAAGTTCATGTATGGACTAGATGTCGAGGGAAATATCTTGTAACAATAAATCATCTATGTGGATTGGTGTAAAATTTCCGTTCTAGTTTATATCTATAATTATATATTTTATCATTAGCACCAATAGTTTATCATTATTTTGATATGTATAGATGTTGTCATCTACCATATTATAATCGTCTTCACAAGCATCAAACTCATCAACAGAATCATCATCATATCTACGATCTCTTTATCATTATAAACTTTGTTTTCATTATCACCTTTATTATCATTTCTACCATTACTGTCATCATCTACTCCAAATTTATCTACATCAGCATCTTTATCATCATTAGCACATTTTTCACCATACTTAACACCATTTTCATCATTATTATTACATTTGTATCATCTACTCCATATTCATCGACACCAGCATCACTAGCATCATCATCAGCAGGACCAACCCCAGATAAAATTAACAATTAGCAATTATTCTGAAAAGTGATTTTTCGACTTTTCTGTATGACATCACCGTGTTTACCCCCTGTTTGTACCAGGTTAGTAGTGTCTAATTCTAAATGGATTTCAACATAACTTTACAGGAAAGTATATTTTTATGGATTGTGTGGAGACACTGTACATTAAAAATAGAAATGCTCAAAAACACCACCATCTCTGATTGAAGCATTATATTGGAATATCCTATTATTTATAGTGACAACCATACACAATGCCACCTTATCGTTACTTAGTATCTGGGGTTGAGGAATTCATTGAGTAACAAGGTATTTAAGTACTGTAATATAGAAAACAAATAAAGACAAAATACGTAATATTTCACAACTTGTGATTTTATTAGTATTTGTTTTTGAACTTTTAATGTAACACAAAATAAAAGTATGCGAAGTAAATAAAAGAATATAGTTTATGAGCAATGTTGATGTGATCTAACAACCAGATTGATATTTATACTTGCTCTACTGAAGAATATAAAACTTAATATTAATAGATTCGCGTAAAAAGAAATTCACTTAGTTCTATTTATACTTAATTAGAAGCACTTACCTTTTGCCTCATCAACGGGACATTAATTCTCATTTATGAGCCATACGGAAAACACGGACTATCTCATATTTACATAATGCTTTTACAATGGGTCAAATTTAACAGCAAATATTATGCATATTATGTACATGTTGGTGCAGACATATTTGTGTATCATAGCCTCATACTATTGTCGCACTCATGTAAATACCCATCTGATTTTATTACTTTTTGTGACCCTTCTATTTAATATTTTAGACTGCACGCAATGTTTGTTCACATCCGGTTGAGCAAGTTTAAAGGTATAAATGGGATCAAATCTTACAGAGAAATTGCAAGAATTACAGCAGTATGTACGCATTTGTCTCGTTGATGAGGACTCGTTGATGATAAAATTACGCGTTACTTGTACAAGTAAATTAGCCTGGTGACGCAATTTCAAACAGAGACGTTTTTCAATTTATGTAAATGAAACCTGCAATGTCTAGTCTATAGACTCTCTTAAATAAAAAAGGCGCGCATTAAACCATAACTTGTTCATTTAAAAATTAGCGAGAGACTCGTTGATGATAAATCATTTTTCCGACTTTGTTTTTTTTTAAACTTTGGTCTTAAATTTTTTTTTCATTATTTGAATATCAAATAAGTATTTTTTTATTTAGATGTGTGGTTTACATCACACAAATAAACGGCTAAATTAATTCCCTATTTAAATATATTCAATTTGTTTGGAAAGTTTTTGGTTTGGACTGAAGTCGTATTTGGCGTCCTCATAAAAATCATCATTAAAATTTAAATACCTACATCAAAGAAGAACAATTCTACAGATGTCCAAATTCATGCAATAATTTCGGTCGATTGTCTTTTCCAATACCTTCAATATTAACGATAAAAAGTGAAAATTATCTTGGCGACGTAGGAAGTTCACTACCCCTTGAGGGTTTCTGAACGCCATAACTCTTTGTTAGAGTAACTCATCTTCCTTATATATGTATCAAAATACTTCAAGATGTTCATATATTTAAAATAATGACTATCCATTCATATATTTTTCCTATGAAAAATGTGGTGTCCTGATAATGGCAGGCGACATCAATTGTCAATTTTATCTGGGAATAGGTCAGCAGTTAAATTATCAAAATCACTATCATTACATATCACTTATAGTTATATCATCATTAGCACATTTTACATCTAGTATTCCAAAATATGCAGAACAGTTTGTGTGTCGACGAAATAGAATTCAGTGTCATAGAAGCTATAGTGAATGATTAAAATAAGTCTTTCAACAATTTTCAACTTTGTTCACCTTGAACTACACAAACAAAATATGCGAGACACAGTCAAATTATTAAAGAACAGACCGCATTTGTAATTATATAACGTAATTATTCCTCATGGGTCAGTTGGCCTAATGGATCTGAAAATAAAGTATCTATCATTATAATTAATAGTAAATAGTATTGTTAGTGGTCAGCATTGGATCGAATTAAATACAAAAAAACGCTAAGCGACCATTTCTATATAAAGACACCTTCATCATAACGATCCATAGTTCCTGTTTTTCAAATTGATCATGATACGATCTCACTATTAAAACCAAAGTTCTTCATTCCAAAGGTGTTCTTGTAAGACACAGTAAGGCACGTGAAAGAAGTTATTTCCACGCGTACAAATCCCCTTGAAATAAATAATTCAATATTCAGCTGTGTGATCATCAGCACCAGAATCTTAATCATTTCAATGATTGCGTCAATGTTTTACTGATTTTGTTGTAGTGATAGTATCATATGGATATGATAAGGTTATTATTCGACAACTGCATGAAATTTGCCATGACCGCGTTTTACCGAATATAAAACATATTCTGAAACTTAAACACTAAAACAATTCTGACAAGGAGGTCATGCTTTCATTTTGAACGAAACGATCGAGATGTCTTTTAAAGATTTAAAAAAAAATTATGAGAGCTCAAAGCTGACTGTTAAGGGTAAAAAAGACAGAAGGCTACTTTCTGCTTGACGGGCCATTTAAATATGAATATTTGTCGTCTGTTTAGACACATTAAAGGGTTATAATTCAATTAGCAGATATTCAAATAATCTTTCAAGGGTTTAAACTCCTGATTGAGTGTAGAAATCAAGACCACTTGGAATATTAACGGATACCAAGTCATCATTATTTATTGTCTATAAATTTTAATTTGTTTGAAATCTTGGAATATAGTCAAACCTGTGAACGAATGCCACTTTTGGGAAAGACGAAATATGGCATTAATTGACAGGTAGCCTTAATTTGAAGGTCATTTTGTTCTAAATAATCAATTATTGTTTTTAAAAGAATGGTCTTTATCAACAGGATGGCCTTTATTCATAGGATGGCCTTTATTCATAGAATGGCCTTTATTCATAGGATGGTCTTTATTCATAGAATGGTCTTTATCCACAGGATGGTCTTTATTTTTAGGATGGCCTTTATTCATAGGATGGCCTTTATTCATAGGATTGTCTTTATTCATAGAATGGTCTTTATTCACAGGATGGTCTGTATTCATAGGATGGCCTTTATTCATAGGATTGTCTTTATTCATAGGATTGTCTTTATTCATAGAATGGTCTTTATTCACAGGATGGTCTTTATTCATAGAATGGCCTTTATTCATAGGATTGTCTTTATTCATAGGATTGTCTTTATTCATAGAATGGTCTTTATTCACAGGATGGTCTTTATTCATAGGATGGCCTTTATTTTTAGGATGGCCTTTATTCATAGGATGGCCTTTATTCATAGGATTGTCTTTATTCATAGAATGGTCTTTATTCACAGGATGGTCTGTATTCATAGGATGGCCTTTATTCATAGGATTGTCTTTATTCATGGGATTGTCTTTATTCATAGAATGGTCTTTATCCACAGGATGGCCTTTATTCACCGAATGGCCTTTATTCATTGGGTGGCATTTATTCATAGGATTGTCTTTATTCATAGAATGGTCTTTATTCACAGGATGGCCTTTATTCATAGGATGGTCTTTATTCACAGGATGGCCTTTATTCATAGGATGGCCTTTATTCACAGGATGGCCTTTATTCATAGGATGATCTTTATTCACAGGATGGCCTTTATTCATAGGATGGCCTTTATTCATAGGATGGCCTTTATTCATAGGATAGCCTTTGTTCATAGGATGGCCTTTATTCACCGAATGGCCTTTATTCACATGATGGCCTTTATTCATAGGATTGTCTTTATTCATAGAATGGTCTTTATTCACAGGATGGCCTTTATTCATAGGATGGCCTTTATTCACAGGATGGCCTTTATCATAAGATGGTCTTTATTCATAGGATGGTCTTTATTCACAGGATGGTCTTTATTCATAGGATGGTCTTTATTCATAGGGTGGCCTTTATTTATAGGATGGCCTTTATTCATAGGGTGGTCTTTATTCATAGGATGGCCTTTATTCATAGAATGATCTTTATTCATAGAATGGCCTTTATTCATAGGATTGTCTTTATTCACAGGATGGCCTTTATTCACAGGATGGCCTTTATTCATAGGATGGCCTTTATTCATAGGATGGCCTTTATTCATAGGATGGCCTTTATTCATAGGATGGCCTTTATTCTAGGATGGCCTTTATTCGGATGTCGCCACTAACACAGGTTCGACTGTATATAAATGCAGTACAACTCAATAAAATCTTGATTCCTGGCATTTTTTCTCTTTATTGCTTACCCTGAAGTTTTAATGTAAGTAATTGAAGACTTAAACAGTTACTGTGCAATAAGATTAGGATTGAATAAATTTGTTTGTTTGCTTATATCGAGTTTTACGCTCCTTTTCAACAGTCAGAGTCATGTGAGGCGTATAATTCACCTAAGCCTCGTTGCTGGGAAGAACAAATACTAAACTCCCATCCTCCGTAAGCAACGGCCTACTTTCTCTCGTAAAGAGACATGGTCGGTAGCGGGCTTCGAACCCACGACCCTCTATCAGTGAGAGATTACAGTGAGTTGAAGTTAGCGACCTTAACCACTCGACCACGGAGGCGGGTCGATTGAATTAAACGAGTTCAGAAAATTTCGATTTCGTGAGAAAGGACACAAATAATGAGTTACTTCCCTTTATATCTTTCCGGATAATTTGCAATCAGGTGCAAGACATATAACAAAAACGATAAATGTGCGGTTAAAGATGCGTAAACAATCCTCTATGGACATTAATGTTCCGAGTTACGACCTGCAGCTTTTATCATATTCTGTCATCTAGAAACCAATATGAAATAGAGTATGCTTTGTATCCCAAATAAGACCATAAATTTCGCTGCTTGCTATAAAACATTTGGCAGCATTTCAAAGTTCATGTCAACATGATTTACTGCCAACTAGGGTCAATTTCGTGAATTCGATATCTATAAATAACACTGGAATGACGAATACTTTATTTTTTGTGAAAAGTATACAACAGGAACGTGCTTCTCGAAGAACAATTCAGATAAATAGTATTAAAGATACACCACCAAGTTCATCTGAAGAAAAGTTGACCTGATTTTTAATATTATTCACTAAAATTCCTGGAGGGATTTTTAACAGCCTAAGGCTAGAAAAAGTAGACAATCCTGTCATTAGTAAAGTTATTTTATCAAAAGATTTGGATAGATAGGTCGAATAATTTTCCGAGTAATATTTTTCTCAAAACCACTTTTGTGATAATACTAGGTAAGATTCGTCCTTAAATATGTTCGTACTGGGGTCTAGCTGTTCGAAAATTAATGTCCGGTGCCATAACTATAGCTTCGATCAGGTACTAGTAACTTTTGGAAACTGAACAATAGTAGTCGTCACTTGCTCGTTGCGCGTGCAATAAGTACTATGTTTATCTGCACTGTTGAATTACAAAAACAATGTAGTTCTCGTTTCATGTTGCTGTGCTAGTCGATATAAGTTCAGTTTCCTTGAGTACTTTCAGTACTTTAATTTTACTGGTCCTACAGTTCCAGTGAATCTCCTTTATATATCCATGTCTTTTTGTTTATTCTTCCAATTATTGATTGCAGCTGGCTAATTTGGTTTACCAATAGAAATGAAGGTCTGAATTATTGATTGGACGAGACTTATTCTTATCACGGAATAGTTAAGAACTTAAGACGTATCGGACATAATAGAATATAATTGTACATGCATCTCAACTCAATTGTATCATTCGTTGCCGCTTGAAGCTATTTATTGCTTTCAGTTACTTCAGCGCGCGTGATGTGTAATAAGCGTTTAAATAGTGAAAAATTATGACGTCTGTACGTACTTTATTGATTCTATGTTATCGGCGAGTAAACAAATTTGCAATTTACGAGCCCTTCTTGTGGTTAAAAATACGACCGCTTCAGATAAATAATTGATGCAGTATAATGCTATGTATTGTAGCAACGAACTAGATTCTCGTTCAGTTTTGAAGTAATTGTGGAATATATTTAGAAAAGTTATATAACTTGTTTAAGTAACTTGTTTACGTTCCTCTCGATGTCTCATGGAAGCCCGCGTGACTAAAAATCACTTGATTTTCTTTCGAAATATACTTTTATGGATTATATTAATATCATAAATCTGTTGATTTTCTTCATTTGTGTGTACAGTTTTATATTAGATACTACCATTCGTATATTTTTACTGAAGGAAACTTAAATTTCAGACAATTAAAAGTGTCAATTATTCTATATTAATAATGAAACCAGCTTTAAAACTACTGTGCGTGATTGTGGTCCTGACATGGCACGGGATTAGTGCTGATGATGACGATGATGATGATGACGATATTTCTACATGTAAGTACCAATGTTAAAATACTTCATAGTTTAAGTGTTAATAATCGTTTTAATAAAAAAAAAACTCAACCTATTAACTATTTAGACCAGCGTCAATATTTCTAATATGGCCATTCTGTGAAATTAGTCGATAAAGTACCGATATGAAGCCTTTGCGTGATGCACAAGTTAACAACAATGTAGTTAATCATTGTGAATGAAGTGACACTAGTACATAACAGACAACGTACTTGCTGCATCGGCGTATTTACCTTTTGTTAATTTCGCAAATTTGTAGGAATTTGAATACTGTAGTTTCATTTACTCTCGTTGGGCTCAATTTTCGTGTTTTTTACCAAAATGGCTATTTCATGCGGTCATAAATTCGTGGATTTTGATTTTTGAAAAACAATTTCCTTTCTCTGCATTTTAATTCGTGGGGATTTGATTTCATTTCGTGGATGAGCCGACCCACGAAATCCACGAAATTAAATCCCCAACGAAAATTAATGATTCTACAGTAGTTAGAATGCAATGATTTGTATTTTCAAGACAACAGCTGCTGTTGTTAGAGAGTTGACAACACTCGACAAGAGGTTTTTTATTGCATACAATGCAAAGAATATTTACAAGTTTAACTGCGCGTTAATGATAAAATACTTGCTTAATCACGTGTGACAGAGAAATGCTGATAACAAGTCGGACACGACACTTCTTAAACCAATTCTCATTCCACGAGTGGTCCAATTTAACAAATAACCATTTCGAAGTTTTAAAAAGGTCGGTAAATTTTTATATTGGGTTTTTATTCTGGTGGAATTGATTTTAGTACAAAGGTCTTGATATATCAAATACACGAAAATGTTAATATTATATAAATAGTATACCCAATGCCATCATTTCTACTTCAATTTATTTTTCGACTCATTTGTAACATCTGTAAGAGTTACTGTCCTTGCAGAAAAACAACAACATTCATTTCTCTAGATATTGCACGGTGACTGATATATTTCTTTAACAAATTAGATTGATTTGTGCTATTGCATCTTTTTATCATGAGATGACATTTTTATGAATTATTTTTTCTATTATGTAATAATTGAAAAATGGGTTACTACCATAAGTAACAAATTCAAAGGGAAAATATCTCAAAAGAATGCCAATGTGTTAAAAAGACATGGTCAATCATTTTCTAATATAGACACCTACAAAAAATTATAATCAATTCGAAAATCTGTCCGCTCTTTTTTTAGATCCTAATACCTTAATTCAATTGGTATTTTATGTATAATGCCTATATTCGTGTATTCATTATGAGGTATTCAAGTAATACTATCTTAAATGCTTCTATCATAAAACTTCAACTGATCGAAACTAAGTCTGATACTATCAAACTAGGTGCAAAGAGAGAACGGCAATGATTGGTTGTCTCTGCCATCTTCAAATATGATCAACCAATCAAATGACTTCAGTTGGATGCTGCCGTAATATTATTCTAAATTTCATAACCTTTGACCCTGACTGTTATTTTTATTCTAGTTTACATGGAGAATTATTGTGGTGAAGAATTAAGCATGATATTGTCATCAGTTCACCAATTTAAGCTCGAGCTAAATGACAGGGACATATTCGAATTTGGATCATGTGAGACTCAGATCGAGGCTTGGTTCTCGTACCCCAAAATCATGTTTTACTTTGACGATCTGGATATAAACTGCAACGATGGATATCTGCAATTCTTCAGTGGACGAACTGGTTCTACCAGGGTGAAAGGTAACAACATTGCTAGTTTTAATGTGCATGTATGTAACGACAGATAATCGGAGAAAGAAATTTGATACTTCGGACACGAATACTTAAAGCAACCAGATATTATCTTATTTGAGATTCTATCAAATACTTGAGTATTTAAAAGACTGGCCCGAGACTTTCATTTGGTTTAACGCTTTTTTTTCGACAATTTTTAAATTATATACGGCGACCAGTCCACTTAACATGGACTGTATTCTAACCGGTACTAACTTACCCTTCTACAAGGAATCGGCAAACTTCTCATATGAAGGATAATTGAAATTTTCAAATAAAAAGTTCATAGCCTGGTATGACCTGACGCGACTGTGATCGCCGAGTTACAAGTCCAGAGCACTAACCACTAAACCTCGGCCAGGGTCGACTCGAGACTGTTAATTCAATGTACATCTGACAAGAAATGCTACATGAATTTAAAACAGTGTAAAATTTCATTGTTTTCATAACCTTATAGTGTTTTCTCACAAACTGTCTCTGTAATTTCAAAAACATGATTGTTACAAGTTATCAGAAATCTAAAGGTTTAACGATTCAAGCAGCTTTTGCTGAATTCAAACATGTTCGCTTGCTTGCACACAATTTGTAAACGAAAATGTATTTTACCTTGAAGAAAAAGAATACAAATGCATGATTAAACGCCGAAAATGTTTGTTTTTTTATTACCGAGTCATCTCCCTTTCATTTCTCTTTATAGTTATCAAACTTTACAGGTCGCTTGGAATCCACGTGACCTAGCAGATGTCTTTAGAATAACACGTCTTTTTATTTGCACACGGTGTCGTGAAAATAACACGTCGTTTTATTTATTAATTGTGTCGTAAGAATAACACGTCGTTTTTTTACTGGCGGTGTCGAGAGAATAACACGTCGTTTTATTTACTAGCGGTGTCGAGAGAATAACATGTCATTTTATTCACAAGCGGTGTCGTGAGAATAATTCGTCGTTTTATTCACACACGGTGTCGTGAGAATAACACGTCGTTGTATTTATTAGCGGCGTCGTGAGAATAACACGGCGTTGTATTTATTAGCGGCGTCGTCAGAATAACACGTCTTTTATTAGCATAACGGTGTTTATAAAAAACACATCGTTTTATTTACAAACGATGTCGTAAGAATAGCACATCGTTTGATTTACAAACGGTGTCGTGAGAATAGCACGACACAAACTAAAAAACAAGGGCTTATGGGCGACTCTACCAACAGATTCGCTATACACCTGATCATGAAATGATAAGAATAAAATCATTAAACACCTTTTATACCACCGCGCTAATGCTTGTAAATAACTTCAGAATATGTTTATATTATACCAAAGGTATGCCTAATAAATCTATTTTAGTATTTACTGTAATGTTTTTTCATGGGCTGGTTGATGATAAATACTTGTCCAAACCGTTTGACAGTGTTATGAAAATGAACGTTATTTTTACAAGAAAAATTTAGAAAACGGTTTGGACAAGAAAAGTAAAAAAGTAGAGGGTCTTCAGTGACAAAATTCTGAACCGGAGGTAGCCCTTTATGCAAGGAGTTGCAACAGTTATGTGGCTTTAGAAAAAAAACGAAAAATAATGCTTTTATGTGATGTTTTCCTAGTTCGAATGACAGAAAATGCGCTTGTAACGATAACATTGTGACGTCACTAGGTCACGTGGATTCCCCACACTGTATAATTGGGCTATCGGATGCAGCCTATTTAGTCTTTAAGTTCTGTGTACTTAAAGGGACATGCCCTGGAACTGCTGAGTATTCGTTTTCATATACCAAAAATGCATTTATCACTTGTATATCCAATTATTACCACAAAGTCAAAGATGACTGTGCGTTCAAAAATGACTCTATAAAGTGCGTTTCGGTATGTACGTCGATTTGAATAAAAGAATGTCGGCCCTTTATTGACGACAACAGTATTTCTGATTTGTCTGAGAATTTAACTGAGCGCGCACTGCCGTTCAAACAAGCATAACATTAATATTCAAAAGCGTCTGTCACATGACAAGGTTGAGCGGACAAATTATACATAAGGATCGAGTGCTCGATTCATTAAATCAATTATACAAAAATAAAGTCAAACATTTCATTGTTTTCAGGTCTGGAAAGAGACATTTGTGGAGATGATTCACCGGACGGTATATTCACTGTACCGGATATTGTAATGCGCGTCAAATATGTGCCCAGACGTAAACAATATTTACGTGAAGCGATGTCGTTGATCATTACTCCGTTCTCTGATGAAGGTATGTGCAGTTTATCCTTATTTAGCGAACATTTCAATATTTCAACCACCTCATTGTAAAAACGTTTAATTTCAAACTGGTTTCGCTTTCTCCTACATACAGTAACCGCAACCGTGGCCGAGTGGTTAGGGTGTCCGCCTTTGGAGCGGGGGTCGAAGATTAGAACCCCAGCGGAGACTGGGTTAGAACGGATGCGGTCGGTTGGTGAGCCGCCAGCTAGTTAAATAATGGTTACCGTAGGCCCACCATAGCCAGGCACCTTGCAAAAGGAGAAGGGATTCGGGAGGTACTGTGCGAACATGAGATAGGTGTCTCATAAGCCAACTTGGCTGGCCCTTTCAATAGGGGTGACACTATAATAAACAAAACCTTTACCTTTTTTCAGTTGACAGCGGCTTTAGTGAAGTACTGGGAATCCGCCTATTTCATAATCTGTTCATATATCTGTTTTATTGCTGTTTAAAATATTACAAGTTTACGTGAAATTGTTTTAACAGCTCTCCAATGTTGTTGTGTCTTTTAGCTGTTGTTTTTGTTGTGTTTTTTTCATCGAGTTTTACGCCCCTTTTCAACAGTCAATGTCATATGAGGCGGACAGTTCACCATACCATCGTCCTGGGATGAACCAGTACTAGACTCCCATTCTCCGTAAGCAACTGCCAACTTTCTCACGCTCTTCCATATAAGAATTTCATATATATATATTTGCAGATGAGTGTCCATTAGGTAGCTTTAAATGTGAAAATTCACGATGCATCTATGATAAAATCCGATGTACAGACTACAATCCGTGTGGCGATGAATCTGACTGTCGTCGGACCCTCTCGTCTGCTGCAGTTGCCGGTATTGTCATAGGAACTCTTGGCGCCTTGTTCTTCTTGGTTGCAATGGTAGTCTTCTGTGTCTGCTGTCGGAAAAGGACAGTTAAATCACCAGGAACCGTGCAGGTATATATACGTTGATGTCTATTTTACAAAGCTTCAATAAACTTAGCAAACGCTGGACACCAAGAAGGATCATTCTATTAATTTTCTATACACCTTCATTCGATATCATTTATGATCATGGGCGTATTTTTTAACTAAATTAGACCACCACTTTTGACCATGAATAGGTCTAATAAGTAAGTGCTAAATTTACAGTTAAGATCTGACATATATTCTAGTATATATAAACCAATGCATACTATAAATTGGTTGTATAAAATTGGAACGCAGTTCACAGTTGGCGATTCAGATTTTTTGAATCGCGGTCTGTATATTGGAACGCTAGTCACGATTCGCTAACTACGGACTGTGTTCCAACTTAGTACAATCAAATAGTTACGTGAAAAAGTGTTAGTTACACCTTTTGATAACAAAAGTTAAAATAATTTCCTTTGACAAAATAATTAGCGGTGTTCATTATCGGCGTGGTTTTATATTGGCGCGGTCTAGATTTGGCGGTTCCGAGGCTGACCGCCAATACCGCCAAAATAAAACGGGCGCCAATAATAAGACATATACAGTAAGTGAACCCATCCCCCCCCCCCCCCAAAGAAATCCGCTTGAGGTCCAATCAATTAATCCTTTCTGGTCACGGTAAACTAAGCTTCTGAAGACTTGACACCGGTCGAAGTCAAACAATAGGATCATAAATTTTATTGATTTATAGTTGTGATTTGTTTATGACTATTTTTCTGTTGTTTTTTAAGCATTATAGTTTATGTAGAATATATAAAGAGAAGCTAGTCAATGACCCTTTCTGTTTTATTACCGCCTACTGTCAATTCAGAGGACAAGTTGGTCCATAAGTCGCATGCCTCGCAATCCTGGTTCAATGGCTTTAACACTAAAAAGTACGAACGTTCACGTGATATTTAAGTTATAACCAAACACCAATTGCAACATACTTACGATACCTAACTAAGTCGTATAAGCCTAAAGACGTATAATAATGCAATTATTTCCTACATATGCATCTCTAGTTTAATTTAATATTCCATAGATATACTAGGCTTCCAGTGACAATGGATATATAGTTTAAGGAATATAGATCACTTATACGGTTAATAAATATGTTATCTATTCTCTAACAACATTTAATTTGTAGTTCTCTCTCTGAATGCCAGCTATGATTGATTCGATAAGTTTGATTCAGGCCGACTTTACATATGTTTCCGTTCTTATTTCAATTTTGATTTGTGTACGGTCAAACCTGAGTTAATGGTCACCTCCGAATAAAAGCCACCCTGTGAATACAGGCTATTATTTTAAAACCCGTTTTTGATTATTTAGAACAAAACTATCTTCTTATAAAGGTCACCTGTCAATAAAGGTCACATTTTCTCTTCCCATGGGTGGCCTTTGTTCACAGGTTTGACTGTGAAACTAACTTATGCATCACAGCAGTCGAGCAAATCATGCCTGGAGCTGAAACGCAGCATCACAATCATGTTATTCTTAAATATATCACATTGGTAATTAAATTTTGATTACAGTATATAACATATACGGCTGAACAACTCGGGATAAATAACAAATGATCGTCCATGACTTCCCGGTTCATTTCATTACAACATAGACGTTGCTGTACGACAATTGAGTTATCTTGGTCGCTATTTAGCAATAATTGAATATTCGCCTAACATAATGATGCAGAATCTTAATATATTTGTTCTGTAATGATATGTTTCTTACTTCCAGAGTACAAATTCTCAGTCCGTGGTATACACAACACAACAATCTGGAATCAATCATTCACAACGTGGTATAGCACCGATGAATGTTCAAAATCCCAGTTACTATCCACCAGGGGTCGCACCTTCAGCACCAGGTGTCACATATCCGCATTTCACGGCGGTCCAGCAACCGATGTATCCGCCAAATGTGTCTATACCTCCATATAAACCGGGAATGGACGAATCCCCACCGGCCTACACGGAAATTTACGGAGATACGACTGGCACAGGACCTGTTGTCGGGGAAACCGCTCCTGTCGTTTATGACAATGGTAAGGAAAAGCCTGAAAGTGTCTCAAACAATGAGCGTGTAGAGAATGTGTATGAATCAGTTGGACAACCATCAGACAGTAATCAGTACGATAATGTGAAACCTTGAGAATACGAGCATCTTGGAGCAAACATTATACTAGTGTTTATTATATATAGTTCACTCGGAAAGCATTAATATAGAATACAGGAACTTACGTTTTATACTATGAAAATAATAGGTTTTTTATGAAACACTTTGTCTTAGTGTTTTACGACGATGAGACGCGTATTTACCGCTGAACATTTTGTGAAACAGTTGTATTGTGTCGTACATGGTAGCTGAAAACTGTAGTTCTGGAAAGTACCATCATAACAATATCATTCGTTCATATAAGCAAGTGACATGTTTTTTCAGTGTTAATGGCATTGAGATACAACCATATGCAATAGACAGCTATTTTATCTTAATGATGTAAATTAAGACAAATACTAAAGTATGTTTCTCTATTGTTTTAAACTGCACCAACAGTCAACGTAGATTAACAACCCTTTTCAACTCAACAGCGGATGACGACCACCGACCTTCCGTAAGCCGGCAGGACAGCTTCCTCACGTGCATGTGATGTTTAGTCCTGTGCAGGATTCGAGCTCACAGCAGTGTGTGACTCGTGGTTACCAGTATGAGACCACTATGACTCGACTGCGGAGGGCCCTAAAAACTTACCACATGTATACTATACTCGTTAACAAATACAAGGGCTATTCATATTACATATTTGATGTTAGCAACTGGTACAATTTCAACATTTATATTAAAACATTTTTATAACCACGAAAATAAAATCCTTAACATTGTAGTCATCCCTTTATTAAGACGATATTTGTTAACAAAGATGGTTTATAAATGCGGGTCCTGGTCCTTAGATAAATTCGTACATGTGCCAGAATCCAAGAAGTTCAGCTACAATAATCTCCCTTTGTTTACAGGATAATTGGTATTTGGATTGTTCCCCTTAGACCGCGGTCATTGAGATGACCTCGCTATCGAAGTGATCTCAAAATGATTCTTAATCAAATACCCGTATGTAAGCTGAGCGTACTTTGAGGTGTAAAAATGTTCGTTGCTACTTACGCACTTACCATTCAATTCTTGGTTTTTACTGACAAAATTGGTGTTTTGCTTAAATCGACTCGTGTCACATTTTACATAAATTTACATTGTTTTGTGTTTCGTTTTAGAATAAACATTAAAATCCGTGAGAAAATCTTCATTTTACAAAAGAAGGTTTGCGTATACCCAAACTTACGACCTAGAACCATCTTTGAAATTAACGATATCGATGTATCAACGATTTTTTCTGTCGATCGATTATCGGTACCCACTTTTTGAAATATCGCTACAATATAAAATATAAAGTGGACCAGATGACAATAACAACAAAAGTTTATTTGTGCGTGACATAACCGACCACTCTTTGTAGTTAAGTACTGGCATTAGACTCTAGCCTTAATATTGCAGCAATACTTTAGAAATGCTGGCCAAGGCTGAAGGAAACTATGAATAGTCCATGAGGAATGCAGAGTTCTATTCTATGGCGTCGTAGAAATATTGCGATCATTAAAAAGTGCGTGGTGTCTAAATTATGAAAAACAGAATAAGGCTTATAGTGACTTATCACTTATGCTACTGTGAGCATTCCTCAACGAAGAAATAAGCCGTTGCTATCCGATAAAGCCAAGACTTAGTATCGTCGATATCCATTTTCCGATCTATCGATATTATCAATTTGTCTAGAGTTAAATGATATACATCTCTAACAAAATCGACGTTAACGTATTAGATACATGTTATATCACATTTCGATGTTTACAGTACATGTAAAAGCAGAGATGGTTTTTTCCCACTTTCCTGATCATATAATGCGTATATTTCCAGTCTTGGCCAACCAAATGAAAAATAGATGTTCTGTTTTGTTAAAACAAATGAACTTATAGATTTCCATTTTTCGTCTATCAAATTAATTTATAGATCCTGTCTTGGTTCATAGATTCCCTAGATGCAAGATCTTTAGTCGGCTCATTATATTACAATAGCCATATATTATATGTATACCCATTTCCAGACTAGCTTGGACAAACAAATGTATATTAAGGTTACGTTTCTGTTTGTAATAAATTCTGAAACACTAGAAAGTGAAGTCGTCTAAAAGACAAAAATACAAGTACATAATTAATACGAATATAAATGTGAAACATTACATGCAACAAGTTAATGATAAAATGTGGAACATTCCATTGAACATGATAAAATGTGGAACATTCCATTCAACATGATAAAATGTGGAACATTCCATTCAACATGATAAAATGTGGAACATTCCATTCAACATGATAAAATGTGGAACATTCCATTCAACAAGTTAATGATAAAATGTGAAACATTTCATTCAACAAGTTAATGATAAAATGTGAAACATTTCATTCAACAAGTTAATGATAAAATATGAAACATTTCATTCAACAAGTTAATGATAAAATGTGAAACATTTCATTCAACAAGTTAATGATAAAATGTGGAACATTTCATTCAACAAGTTAATGATAAAATGTGGAACATTCCATTCAACAAGTTAATGATAAAATGTGAAACATTTCATTCAACAAGTTAATGATAAAATGTGAAACATTTCATTCAACAAGTTAATGATAAAATGTGAAACATTTCATTCAACAAGTTAATGATAAAATGTGAAACATTTCATTCAACAAGTTAATGATAAAATGTGAAACATTTCATTCAACAAGTTAATGATAAAATGAAGAACACTCCATGCAACAAGTTAATAACAAAATATGAAACATTTCATACAAGTTAATAATAAAATGTGAAACATTACATGCAACAAGTTAATGATAAAATGTGAAACATTACATGCAACAAGTTAATGATAAAATGTGAAACATTACATTCAACAAGTTAATGATAAAATGTGAAACATTGCATTCAACAAGTTAATGATAAAATGTGGAACACTCCATGCAACAAGTTAATAACAAAATATGAAACATTTCATTCAACAAGTTAATGATAAAATGTGGAGCATTTCATGCAACAAGTTAATGATAAAATGTGGAGCATTTCATGCAACAAGTTAATAACAAAATATGAAACATTTCATACAAGTTAATAATAAAATGTGAAACATTACATGCAACAAGTTAATGATAAAATGTGGAGCATTTCATGCAACAAGTTAATGATAAAATGTGGAGCATTTCATGCAACAAGTTAATGATAAAATGTGGAACACTCCATGCAACAAGTTAATAACAAAATATGGAACATTTCATTCAACAAGTTAATGATAAAATGTGAAACATTACATACAACAAGTTAATGATAAAATGTGAAACATTACATTCAACAAGTTAATAACAAAATATGAAACATTTCATACAAGTTAATAACAAAATATGAAACATTTCATTCAACAAGTTAATGATAAAATGTGGAGCATTTCATGCAACAAGTTAATGATAAAATGTGAAACATTACATACAACAAGTTAATGATAAAATGTGAAACATTACATACAACAAGTTAATGATAAAATGTGAAACATTACATACAACAAGTTAATGATAAAATGTGAAACATTACATTCAACAAGTTAATGATAAAATGTGAAACATTTCATTCAACAAGTTAATGATAAAATGTGAAACATTACATTCAACAAGTTAATAACAAAATATGAAACATTTCATACAAGTTAATAACAAAATATGAAACATTTCATTCAACAAGTTAATGATAAAATGTGGAGCATTTCATGCAACAAGTTAATGATAAAATGTGAAACATTACATACAACAAGTTAATGATAAAATGTGAAACATTACATACAACAAGTTAATGATAAAATGTGAAACATTACATACAACAAGTTAATGATAAAATGTGAAACATTACATTCAACAAGTTAATGATAAAATGTGAAACATTTCATTCAACAAGTTAATGATAAAATGTGGAGCATTTCATGCAACAAGTTAATAACAAAATATGGAACATTTCATTCAACAAGTTAATGATAAAATGTGAAACATTACATGCAACAAGTTAATGATAAAATGTGAAACATTACATTCAACAAGTTAATGATAAAATGTGAAACATTGCATTCAACAAGTTAATGATAAAATGTGGAACACTCCATGCAACAAGTTAATAACAAAATATGAAACATTTCATTCAACAAGTTAATGATAAAATGTGGAGCATTTCATGCAACAAGTTAATGATAAAATGTGGAGCATTTCATGCAACAAGTTAATAACAAAATATGGAACATTTCATAGAAGTTAATAATAAAATGTGAAACATTTCATGCAACAAGTTAATAACAAAATATGAAACATTTCATAGAAGTTAATAATAAAATGTGGAACATTTCAAACAACAAGTTAATAACAAAATATGAAACATTTCATACAAGTTAATAATAAAATGTGAAACATTTCATACAACAAATTAAAAACATAATATGAAACATTTCATAGTAGTTAATAATAAAATGTGAAACATTTCATACAACAAGTTAATAACAAAATATGAAACATTTCATAGAAGTTAATAATAAAATGTGAAACATTTCATACAACAAGTTAATAACAAAATATGAAACATTTCATACAAGTTAATAATAAAATGTGAAACATTTCATACAGCAAGTTAATAACAAAATATGAAACATTTCATAGAAGTTGATAATAAAATGTGAAACATTTCATACAACAAGTTACTAACAAAATATGAAACATTTCAAACAACAAATTAATAACAAAATATGAAACATTTCATACAACAAGTTAATAACAAAATATAAAACATTTCATAGAAATTAATAATAAAATGTGAAACATTTCATACAACAAGTTAATAACAAAATATGAAACATTTCATACAACAAGTTAATAACAAAATATGAAACATTTCATAGAAGTTAATAATGAAATGTGAAACATTTCAAACAACAAGTTAATAATGAAATGTGAAACATTTCAAACAACAAGTTAATAACAAAATATGAAACATTTCATACAACAAGTTAATAACAAAATATGAAACATTTCATAGAAGTTGATAATAAAATGTGAAACATTTCATGCAACAGGTTAATAACAAAATATGAAACATTTCATAGAAGTTAATAATAAAATGTGAAACATTCCGTGCAACAAGTTAATAACAAAATATGAAACATTTCATAGAAGTTAATAATAAAATGTGAAACATTTCATACAACAAGTTAATAACAAAATATGAAACATTTCATAGAAGTTAATAATAAAATCTGAAACATTTCATGCAACAAGTTAATAACAAAATATGAAACATTTCATAGAAGTTAATAATAAAATGTGAAACATTTCATGCAACAAGTTAATAACAAAATATGAAACATTTCATAGAAGTTAATAATAAAATGTGGAACATTTCAAACAACAAGTTAATAACAAAATATGAAACATTTCATACAAGTTAATAATAAAATGTGAAACATTTCATACAACAAATTAAAAACATAATATGAAACATTTCATAGTAGTTAATAATAAAATGTGAAACATTTCATACAACAAGTTAATAACAAAATATGAAACATTTCATACAAGTTAATAATAAAATGTGAAACATTTCATACAGCAAGTTAATAACAAAATATGAAACATTTCATAGAAGTTGATAATAAAATGTGAAACATTTCATACAACAAGTTACTAACAAAATATGAAACATTTCAAACAACAAATTAATAACAAAATATGAAACATTTCATACAACAAGTTAATAACAAAATATAAAACATTTCATAGAAATTAATAATAAAATGTGAAACATTTCATACAACAAGTTAATAACAAAATATGAAACATTTCATACAACAAGTTAATAACAAAATATGAAACATTTCATAGAAGTTAATAATGAAATGTGAAACATTTCAAACAACAAGTTAATAATGAAATGTGAAACATTTCAAACAACAAGTTAATAACAAAATATGAAACATTTCATACAACAAGTTAATAACAAAATATGAAACATTTCATAGAAGTTGATAATAAAATGTGAAACATTTCATGCAACAAGTTAATAACAAAATATGAAACATTTCATAGAAGTTAATAATAAAATGTGAAACATTCCGTGCAACAAGTTAATAACAAAATATGAAACATTTCATAGAAGTTAATAATAAAATGTGAAACATTTCATACAACAAGTTAATAACAAAATATGAAACATTTCATAGAAGTTAATAATAAAATCTGAAACATTTCATGCAACAAGTTAATAACAAAATATGAAACATTTCATAGAAGTTAATAATAAAATGTGAAACATTTCATGCAACAAGTTAATAACAAAATGTGAAACATTTCATAGAAGTTAATAATAAAATGTGAAACATTTCAAACAACAAGTTAATAAAAAATGCGGAACATTTCAAATACTTTTGTTGATTCTCTTACAACCCAAGACCTATCGTTACATTTAGATTTTCTACTTCGCATACATCAATACTAGCATTCGGATATGGTTTCTAAAAGACTTTCCAATAAGCATACCCTATTTAATATGAATACATGGTTATACATGCACTGAATAAAATAAGAAACTTCCTTTAAGTTTGCTAGGAAAAAACGGATCGCTTTAAAGAGTTCTCCGTAATGCTCCTTAAGTTAAAAAAAAATTACATTATGTTAACAGAAAATGGGGACACTTTTACCTAATGAGGGACAGACAAAAAAAAGAACAATAACAGTCATGTCTAATGGACGTGGCCATCCTTTGAGTTGACCGATGCAGTGCATGACAAGCTATTTTCTGCTAAGGGAAGTGAGCGAGATAGGAAGCTGTCCTCGTGCCTCGAAAACACACTGCACAGTGCTTAACGAGCATTTTTCTGCTAAGGGAAGTAAGCGAGATAAAAAGCTGTCCTTTTGCCTCGACAATACACTCGTGTAATTCCCCTTTAAACAGACTTGACTTATATATGCTGTGTAAGTATGTGACAAACGCACAGCGACATGTTTCAAACCGATTTGAATTAATGTTATTTAGATTGATAAAGGCGAAATGTGTATTATATGCTTTATGATATGAATAAACCGGGACAGCGAACAGGTTTCATGTATTATATTATGTAACGCAATAGTGCAAAAAGCATCAACTCTTAATCAAAGTACTGAAAACACGCATGGAATCTGTATTTACATAGGCTTGCAAGCAACATGGAACGGCACATAGTTTACTAAAGTTGAACTATCGCTCAGTTTCCAATAAGCGTCAATTTTTGGTAATTTACATTTCTTGTATAATACGCAGAATATTGGTGGAAACAGATTTGTTTTTATAAATGGCGTCAACAAGGATACGTTTTGTATCGTTAAAATGAACCACCAAAACATGAAATCCTTTACGTATTAACCAATTTTGAAAATCCGAAATGGATTTATTTTAGTGAATGGCGATCCCAAAAGCTCAAACATTTACAGAGACCCCGCCGTGGTCGAGTGCTTATAGTCTCTGACAAAATGAATACTAGCCCCTCACCGTTTTGAGTTCGAATCCAAACGGGCTGACCAAGTTTCTAATATGAGGAAGTATACTGTTGTTAAGTTAATCAGTTTGAAAGGTTAGTAGTTCTCTCTACATAGTTAAGCTGGAAAAGGGGTCAAATAACTTTGTATGTTGGTGCGACTTTAAACTCCATCGTTCAAATGACAAAAAAAACCTAAGAATTTTAACATTAACGTCAAATCAGTCTAGCTTTATGGTGCCGAAAGATGGAGTGAATCTGACAATAGAAAAAGAATAGAAACCCCAGACCTTCATCAACAAATGTCTAAGGAACATCCGACACATATGGTGGCCAAATACGATTTACAATGAACACCTATGGGAAAGAACAAACCAGATACCAGTCATTCAAGAAATAAAGACAAGGAAATGGATAAGACATACCATAAGGAAAGGCACCAATACTTTACTTGCCAAACTCTAAGAAAGACACCTCAAGGACAGGCACCAAAAGCATCACTTGCCAATCTCTAAGATGGACACCTCAAGGAGAGGCACAAACAACATCACTTGCCAATCTCTAAGATGGACACCTCAAGGAGAGGCACAAACAACATCACTTGCCAATCTCTAAGATGGACACCTCAAGGAGAGGCACAAACAACATCACTTGCCAATCTCTAAGATGGACACCTCAAGGAGAGGCACAAACAACATCACTTGCCAATCTCTAAGATGGACACCTCAAGGAGAGGCACAAACAACATCACTTGCCAATCTCTAAGATGGACACCTCAAGGACAGGCACCAAAAGCATCACTTGCCAATCTCTAAGATGGACACCTCAAGGAGAGGCACAAACAACATCACTTGCCAATCTCTAAGATAGACACTTCATGGACAGGCACCAACAACATCACTTGCCAATCTCTAAGATGAACACCTCAAGGACAGGCAACAACAACATCACTAACCAATCTCTAAGATGGACACCTCAAGGACAGGCACCAATAGCATCACTTGCCAATCTCTAAGGTAGACACCTCAAGGAGAGGCACAAACAACATCACTTGCCAAGCTCTAAGATGGACACCTCAAGGAGAGGCACAAATAACATCACTTTCCAAGCTCTAAGATGGACACATCAAGGGAAGGCACAAACGACATCACTTGCAAAGCTCTAAGATGGACACCTCAAGGGAAGGCACCAACGACATCACTTGCAAAGCTCTAAGATGGACATCTCAAGGGAAGGCACAAATAACATTACTTGCAAAGCTCTAAGATGGACACCTCACGGGAAGGCACAAATAACATTACTTGCAAAGCTCTAAGATGGACACCTCAAGGGAAGGCACCAACGACATCACTTGCAAAGCTCTAAGATGGACATCTCAAGGGAAGGCACAAATAACATTACTTGCAAAGCTCTAAGATGGACATCTCAAGGGAAGGCACCAACGACATCACTTGCAAAGCTCTAGGATGGACATCTCAAGGGAAGGCACAAATAACATTACTTGCAAAGCTCTAAGATGGACATCTCAAGGGAAGGCACAAATAACATTACTTGCAAAGCTCTAAGATGGACATCTCAAGGGAAGGCACAAATAACATTACTTGCAAAGCTCTAAGATGGACACCTCAAGGGAAGGCACCAACGACATCTTTTGCAAAGCTCTAAGATGGACATCTCAAGGGAAGGCACCAGCGACATCACTTGCAAAGCTCTAAGATGGACATCTCAAGGGAAGGAACTAACGACATCACTTGCAAATCTCTAAGATGGACATCTGAAGGGAAGGCACAAATAACATTACTTGCAAAGCACTAAGATGGACACCTCAAGGGAAGGCACCAACGACATCACTTGCAAAGCTCTAAGATTGACATCTCAAGGGAAGGCACAAATAACATTACTTGCAAAGCTCTAAGATGAACACCTCAAGGACAGGCAACAACAACATCACTAACCAATCTCTAAGATGGACACCTCAAGGACAGGCACCAATAGCATCACTTGCCAATCTCTAAGGTAGACACCTCAAGGAGAGGCACAAACAACATCACTTGCCAAGCTCTAAGATGGACACCTCAAGGAGAGGCACCAACGACATCACTTGCAAAGCTCTAAGATGGACATCTCAAGGGAAGGCACCAGCGACATCACTTGCAAAGCTCTAAGATGGACATCTCAAGGGAAGGCACCAACGACATCACTTGCAAATCTCTAAGATGGACATCTCAAGGGAAGGCACAAATAACATTACTTGCAAAGCTCTAAGATGGACACCTCAAGGGAAGGCACCAACGACATCACTTGCAAAGCTCTAAGATGGACATCTCAAGGGAAGGCACAAATAACATTACTTGCAAAGCTCTAAGATGTACACCTCAAGGGAAGGCACAAATAACATTACTTGCAAAGCTCTAAGATGGACACCTCAAGGGAAGGCACCAACGACATCACTTACCAAGCTCGAAGATGGACATCTCAAGGGAAGGCACAAATAACATCACTTGCAAAGAGGAAAAGAGGACGATCAAGACAGACCTGGCGGAGAGTACTGGAGAAAGAAATGGCAAACAACGAATACAACTGGAATACATTACAACAGCTAGCAAAGAACAGAGTAAGGTGGAGAGGAATTGTCTGTGGCTAATGCTCCACTGGGAGTAACAGAGGCTTAAGTAACGTTCGTTCGTTTGTTTGTTCGTTTTACGCCCCTTTTCAACAGTCACAGTTACAGATCGGCAAATACTTGCCTATGATACACTTTGTGTAACAGCACAAAAAATACAAACATGACAGAAACATGAGGCAGACCGTTCACCCAATCAACGTTCTTGGAGGAACCAGTACTAGACTCCCATTCTCCATACGCAACTGCCAACTTTCTCGCATTAGGAGACATGGTCGGATGCTAACGTTTTGTATGCTGATACAACTTATATGAATACACTGATTTTTATACATGTATATAAATTACCGCTTTATACACAGTGTTGTAACAAAATCTATCGCTATAGAAACTGGGAACTAAATTTGTTGAACTATTAGTGAAAAAAGAAACATGTACTCAATCAAGTTTATGGTTAACGAATTTAACATTTGAAGTAAATAAACTCTTTAACACTGTTTAATTTCTTCATTAGTATACTCTGAAGTTAAGGATCCGTTAATGATAGATCGACAACTATAACACTAACATGATGAATTATATTTAACTGTTTAATCAAAATCCTAACACTAAAACGGGGCCATTAAATTGTTGATGAATAACACACGGTACTGTCATTACTCCATGTTTGTAAATGCGTATTAATGACACTTATGACTCGTAACGGAAAGCTTTTCATTGCGCAACTTTCAAATAATTACGCAATCATTCAAAATACACAAAAAGAAATTATCCAAATACACAAAAAGATATATTTTGTAAAACTGTACAAGAATTTACCAATCGTATGTCAACCACATCGAAAGATATTGTTAACAATTTGTCAAAATTCATGTAATATGCTAATTTGATTGGGAACAAACATTATTGATTCGCACTTAATATCCTTGTGTTTTTGCAATAACATGTGTAATGTGATTATGCAATATAATATGTGTAGTTGCAGATATGAAGCAGATTGAGTGCACTCCTGTGTTATATTTGCGATGTGTAGTATGTGATGTTTGTGAAGAAAAAGTTCTTCTTTGACCGACAGAAGTGCTTGAAAAATTAGTGGCTAGGTATCTATTTATAGAGACATTTCCATTAGGGAATGAAATATGTACGAGTATAAATATACGTATATCGAGGGTTTAACGCAACACTGTCGTAACTCATATTGAAATAAGAACAAGTTACGACAGTGTTGCGCTGAGTCCTCGATATATAACATGCTCGTATATGTATATGAGTATGCGTATATAATAGCAAATGTTCACTAGTATATTTATGCTAGTATATGTATATGAGTATATGAGTACTATCATATGTATATGAGTATACGTGTTTTAGTATATGCGTACTAGTATATGTGTATGAGTATATGAGTAGTACCATATGTATATGAGTATATGTGTTTTAGTATATGCGTACTAGTAAATGTGTATGAGTATATGAGTAGTACCATATGTATATGAGTATATGTGCACGAGTTCATTTGTACTAGTATTTATATGTGTTTTAGTATATTTGTATGAGTATACGTGTAAGAATATTTATGTACGAGATAATGTGTAGTTTGAATGTCCATCAAGCAAAATAACACACTGATCCTTTTGTACAATTGTTAGATTGTAAAAGGTGATTTAAAGTAAAATAGTAAACGTTTACTAGTATATGTGTATGAGCATATTTGTACTAGTATATATGCACGAGTATATGTGCCCTAGTATGTATATGTGTGTACTAGCAAATGTGTACTAGTTTATGTGTACCAGTGTATATATGTGTACTGGTATATGTGTACGAATATATGTGTATTAGTATATGTGTATACGAGAATATGTGAACGAGTAAATGTGTACGAGATAATGTGTGGTTTGAATGTCCATCAAGCAAAATAACACACTGATAATTTGTACAATTGTTAGATTGTTAAAAGGTGATTTTAAGGTTGCAAAGGTACAGATACCTTACTGAAGTAGTGCATGCACAAGTTGTTTAACGGATTTTATCGAATGCTTGTTGATATCCTTTAAAGGATTTTACTGAATGTTTTTGAATATCTGTTTTAAAGGATTTTACCGAATGTTTGTGAATATCTGTTTTAACGGATTTTACCGAATGTTTGTGAATAACTGTTTTAACGAATTTTATTTAATGTTTGTGAATAATCTGTTTAATTGATTGATCGATTGATTATGAATATCCGTAAACGTTTTTTTCCAGAATGAGTGTGATTAGCTGTTAAGCGGAGTTTACCGAATGTTTGTGAATATCTGTTAAACGGAGTTTACCGAATGCCTCTCGGATCTCCACCACACGTCTACCACCTTAAAGTCATACTCCAAAGCCAGTTCTTAAAGAATCAATGGACAACTTTTTGTGTTCAACTTTAATTATTATTGCACAACAAAAATAGCACATAAGTAAAGAAATAAATATATAAAACTACATAAATAAGCGACCACATATCGAACCATAGAGTCCATCACACAAACAGATGACGTCATCATTCTGGCGGCACAAATAATTAGTAAAATTAACATTCAAAATATTAGCAATGGTAATTGTAGGGGGGGGGGGGTCGTTTAAAATGATTGGCCGATTAGAATTCAAATAAAAATAAGAATTAAGTATTACAGTTAACACTATTTAAAAACAACTTCAACATTTTTATTTGAAATACTGATTTTTTATTGTGAAGCCGAGATTCGAAATAAAAAACACTAGTCCACGAAATAACAGTTTTGTCGCGTACTATTCTTTCATTAAATGTAACAAAACATGAGCTATCTAAAATAATTCAAAAAGTTTGTTTTGCGAAGTACAACTTGGGTAAATAAGAAATGTTCTGTACGTAATGTTTTCTCAATTCTATATTACCGAAACATTGTTCAAGTTTGGTCATGAGAGGTCATGGATCATTCAGCTCGTCAACTATTATGCATTCAACTGTCACACGGACAGGTCCATGAATAGCGTCAGTCTGGTTATGTTTCGTAACCAGTCAAATCAAAAGTATGCTAATAAGGCTCGTTGATTCTTTAATTACCAAGTCATATACCAAGCCAATGAAGAATCATCATATGCATTTTAAATCAAATTACGGGACAATTCAGTCAAAGCACGATACTAAATCACAATAAACATCAGATATGCAATAACAGAATACAAAAATAAGTTCAAAATATATATATATGAAAGAAATTATCAATTCAAGTGACAAATGTTTGATTTAGACTTGTAAGGAATATAAAGTAAGAAGTAATAAAAATCATCCTCTGAACGTTCTTTAACAAGCAAGCAGTAGCTTTGTTTACCTTATCATTGTGTGATTAAGTTGTCAATCGCGCTTTCTTGTATCAACTGAGACAAATACACGCTTGACAGTCAATAAATAATTACAAATTAACAGCACACACATTGATTGATTACAGCCTTATACTTGTTTATGACAAAATATCACAACAATAAATAAAACATGTATGCATGTATACATCTTAGGTCATCCTTAAAACATGTGTTGGTACACAGTCGTCCGACCGACGTGATAAATAAATCCCCATCAAACTAATGTATCAGTGATTTTGTAAAAAAAGAGTACTTGCATATTATGTCAACATAACTTGAATTCCTGTCAAAGTTCGGATCGTGTGACATTTTTAATGATGGCCTTGTCGTGAACAAACGTCTCACAGTGAAGTACATTGTATGCTAACTGTACTGGTTTGATCAAAGACATGATGCTTGCACGAAGTTATACAAATATTTACACTGAATATAATTGTCCGTTAATCTATTATGCAAACGTGAGAAAATAACATCAATTAAAAATACGCTTTTCTTGCTAGAAAATGAAGGTAAATGTGTATTATTTGATTAACATCCCAAATGATATAGTTACACACTTACTATACTTTCATAGGAAAATATCAGTGCTATGTCTGACCACAAGCAAGGCATGCGGTGTACTTTATGGTCGACATTTATATTATTTTCCGCCATGTAACGTCACATACGTCATGCATACGTAAATAGTATACGTACATTAAACGTGTTAAGGAAACAAAGTTAAGTCATTAACGTTTTTCGTTGATTAATTGGCGAAGTTGAAAACTTAAAAACGATAAATTTATTACAGATGACTTGTTTTGTGAATGATTATTTTCCTTACGTAAGAAAGGAAAGTAAAATACATGTATATTTTCTTACCTATCGATACTTTGTGTCAAACACTATACACAAACTATGTTAAACATCATACTAGTCCAGTCTCAAACGTAAAAATAAATTTCTACACAAAAAGCAAGTTACGTATGTATAAATATGCAGATCCATTTGAAATCTTAATTATATAATAATCATATTTGCGGAACGTGCTCCAAGCAAAACGTTTCATGACTCGGCAACGTATATTGTCGTGTAATGTCAGCGCTCGTAAATCTTGACGCGAAAGAAGAATGTATGACCTACTCTACTCTGATGTCTTAACAATAAATACATATTTGATGGTTATTTGAGAATTTCATGGAATCCATTTGAAATCTTAATTTAATGTAAAATTGTATTAAAGAATGACTTGGTCGGAATGATTAACTAAATCACATTGAGTAATTTCAAGTGTGGTTTCTAAATAGCACGCCTTCTCCTTGCTTTCTGCTTTCTTTTATTTCGGTTCCATCTACGAAGTCCAGACTGACGGTAGTCACACGGATTTCCTCTTGACAGTACGCACCCAGCTCCCCGAACATATCGTTCACCTCGGTTACACCTGAACAAGTTATATCGACCTCTAGTGCATCGAGCGAAAATATGGCATGACTTCAAGCAGTCCAAAAATTCACCCTCCGTACATGTCCTTAAACTAATACAAGGTTTGCCGACAATACAACCGTGACCGATTGAACATCCTACAAAAAAAACAATTGCTTAATGTGTTACCTGATAACATTGTACTTCAGATTCCATTTAAAATTGAAATATTACACGGTAAATTTTAATTTAGATTAATAAATGTGGTATTGTATATGGCTTTTACCAGTTAAAATAAAAACTTCCGAACTCATGAATTCGATTGTTTCATCAGCACCGGTAACGTGATTCTCGCTGGTGGCAAAAGCGGAAGGTGTAACCAACTTAACTGTTATCACTCATCGTAAAAGAAAGACAATCATCTTAAACTTAATTAAAAACATACCACTCGAAATTTAAACGAAAACAAGGCGTAATAAAAGATGTGGTGCATACCTGCTGTGACTGTAGTCTGTTCAATAGGTGTAACGGTTGTGGTGATTGGTGGCGGCGGTCTCGGTGAGGGTGGAACATCAATAGTTGGCCAAATCCAATCTGTGCTGTAGTCACAATAAAAACTGACAATAATATTATTTGTTTTCAACTGAGGACAACTTGCATCGGAGTCGAAATCCCAAACGTCCAAAACAGCATCCCCAAATGAATTTCCAAATTGGAGAGGGTGACCTCCGCTGACTTGCACTGCACCGGAACAGGGTCGGAATATTTCTGTACCGGGAACTTTACAAATAGGCTTACAAACTCTACCACAGGAATCCTGAGCATGAAACATAGCGACAGACGAATCATCAACACCCATTGGTCTGCGCACTGCTAAATAGGCTGTACTAACCGAGATAGCTAGTCGTTTATCCATGATAGCAAATTCTGTGTACTCGCCTTCATAATTCAAACCAGTTGATTTAATGTATATAGTGTTTGTCGGGGTATCAGGCTCGATACAGTCCTGATATTTTGCTGGAACGTCAGCCTTTTTCAAATGTCTGTATATGTTGTCGTACGCTCTAGGAGCGTAAATATCTCCAACAGCTTTGACGACCTTTCCTCTGTGCACTGGATAAGAGCCGTATGCTTTGTATTCTGGTGGTCGTTTCAAAATAATTTTACATGGAACGTATACCCATTGATTTGTGTCACTTTTTCCGTTCATACAAAATGTGTTTTGAACCGGTTTTATCTCTTTTGGTGGTATACGCCCAGTGTGGTTTTTGGGAGGTTTGACCGGCGGCACGCAAGGAGCCGGTGTTGGATTTAGCTGTTCTGCCTCATAAGCTTCTACTTCCTCTAAGGTTCTTGCAATACAAGCAAAGCGACCTTGCCCTTGCCCTTGCCCTTGTCCTTGCCCTTGTCCTTGTCCTTGCCCTTGCCCTTGCCCGTTGTCAGTTTCATTAAATGCATCTTTAGTAGTCCATATACACTTCAAATACTTAGAGCCACAATCCTGAACTTTCCGACTGCAAGACGGTCTAGGATCGTATCGGTACCATTCTTTTGTATAGATATCGCTCAAACCGTCTATAACCTTCAGATTGTAAAATCCGATATCAGCATCTGGTAGATGCATCTCATGTGCTCCCATAGTAACTGGCTCTTCCGGATAATCAGTCGTCGGATCAACGTTGTGTTTTATTTGGTTTTCTCTGAATAGCTCCCAAACTAAATCCATAAATGCATGATGAAGCCAAAATATAGGATCATAAACAGCAGTTCCAAGAGATGCCATCTGACCGCTTAAGTATCTATGGGGACCATTATGGTTAAACTCCATATCATCATCAATAGCTGACAATGCTCCACAAATCTTGTCAAATTTGAAATATTTTAACATAGCCTTTATTATACTATCTTTCATAAGTGGTCCGTCCAAACCGCAGTTTCGAGTAATGGTACCAACTGATGACTCCCATCCTTTTCCCATAATGCCACCTTTTGCCTCTCCTTCGCATGAACCCATGAATCGATCGGACCATAAGGCAGAAGTCAATGGGTCATCCATCTTATCTTCAATCGTTGAATCCCAATATGGTATCGCCACATGGGCGTATTTTGGATGTTCATCATGTATAGCATTTTGAAACCTAAAATGGGAACGAAATGTTTCGTTGCAAGAAAATCTATACAAGGTCCGTTATAAACCAAGAATTTTATCATATCTTCCTCTTAAATGAGTAACAGTGATCTTTACTGTAACATAAACTCAAACTATTAGATTTTATTCACAGAATCCGTAAACATCATATTTCATTATTAAGTATGCATTGTTCAACTGTAAATTAATCACCTGATGGTGGTTACATAAGAAAATTTCATTATTGATCTAATAATAAACTACAAATATATATCATGTTAAATGCATTCATATGTCAATGTTTCTGCTTACATAAGAAGGTAGATCCTGTGCCAACCGTGAAAGTTGCAGCCACCATGCGCTGAGATGGCTGTCAATCCAGTGTGGAACTCGGCCATTGCATCGTATTTGTTTGGTGATATGGACTGTAAAACAATTATGTTGGTTGGTAATATGTATAAACAAGGCGTTCGTAAAACACACTTATTTTGAGTGGACAGAATCGTAACTCGTCAAAATGCAGCTGTGCTAGTATTTGTAGTCAACAAGTCTAACTCATCAAGATCAGTGACAGAAATCATGTTAAAGTATTAAAATTTAATTTTACTTAACATAACTGATATGTCTTTTATTCATTAATATCATCATTATCACAATTATTAATTCTAAAATGACTAGAAGTATAATTACTGTGTTCTTTTTCATGCTATTCACGGCATCAAAAAACAGATTGCGTTCTTTGTCAGACATCATTCGTAATTCTTTACGAACTAGCAGTTTTTTGCCATGTCCTCCCTTAAAATCAGTACCAGGAAAGCCTTCTGCTTGTCTTTTATGACGTCGCTTGTTAAATCGACGTATCAGACTCTTGGTATTTCTGAATAATCCATGGATATAATTGCTGCAAAAAAACATATATCATATTATTTATTATAAATAACTCATTAGTCCGAATCAAATAAAGCGTCTTAATAAAACTGGAAACATATTGGCACCGCTTTGATTATACGGCTCGTCTATAGTGACAATTTCTCAAATAAGTAATACAATTTAACTAAAAACATCAAACTTACATTGTCGCCGGATTAGCCCCACGGTTTACATTGAGTTTTTGCAAATGCTGCCATGTGAACATATTTCCACAATATGATTGAATTGCAACAGCCGGCGTTCTTTTCAAATTAGTGCGTCTCTTCATTCGACCGTAGCATATAGCCATATCTCTGGGGACATCGTACGTACCGACACGTGCTGACACATTTTGGATTATGATAATGCAAGAAACCAGGAAAAGGAGACACAAGACTGCCGATCTCATCTGTAGAATTTTGAACAACATCGTCATTAAATAAGTTACAACAATTATTTGTTGAAAGCATTTCGCTATAAATAGGATGAGGTTTAGTTGTCTTTGCGAGTTATGAATTATAAATATTTCTGTACTATTTAAGCTTTTTTTTACTCTAATTTATTTACGTAATCCGGTTTTTTTATTATTCAGGAAATAAAGATATGCTTTTGATAACTACAAAGTTTTTACTGTATCATTATATAATTAGTATTTGCTCAATAATGTTTTACCTTTTTGAAATTAGTTTCCTCTTTTTAACAGCCCATAGATTTAAATATTGTTCACTTGTTTCTTTTTAGAAAAAAAATGAATTAGTCAAACACTCGTAATTAGTTTATTTATATCTGTAAATATTTCTGTTCACCTCCGTTCAATCCAAATCGAATTTACTTATGTTGTGTCTCTGTTGAGAAGGTAGGCAATTTTATCTCAAGTTCTGGACAGGGGGCTAAAAATAACATCCAATCAAAGAGCTCAATCAGCGCACAATTATGACATTAAAATTAGCGTCTATTACATGTAACAGTGACAAGCGAAACGAGTGAATGACGACATTAACTTGCCATGATTGATAGCCCGGTAAAAAAGCTCGACGTAAGACGCAAGGACCAATAGGCTTTCATTATACGTTACCTCAGTACAGATGACACTGGTTTGTAGTTGTCATATATACATGTTGTTTAAATAACTGTAACGAAACTTACATATGCAGGAAATAAATGCATGCTAGTAATATAAAATGATTTGACAAACAAAACCAAATTTGCATATATATGTTTAAATACATTAAAGGCCTATGACAAAACAATTCACCGTTAACGTCATTAAAGAAATTATAGATGATAATTGCAATTCATATGAAGATGTTATAATATTAAGACATGCTATTACCAATGAAGCATTTGTAAGATTTATCAAACATAACAGACCTTATTGTCACAGCGAAGTCTTGACAATGGAAGGATAATAAAATCACTGTTCTTTGCATATAAAATGTATGACTTAGAGAGGTATTCAGCATGTTATTTTTGAAACAGACATGTATGTAATTACTTATAGTGCATCACAGTAATATTTCTATTGCTCGTTTGTATTCGACCTGCCTCCTTGGTCGAATGGTTAAGGTCGCTGCTTATGATCAAAATTTGCTGTTGACATACAATGGACATCTTACAACCTCATTTTTAGGGTATTTAATCAAAAGTTGGCTTTCAAACATGTTAATAAATATGGCAGGAATAGTTCCCTTAAAAATATATATATACAATTTATGCACATCATATAAGTTCATTAAATATGATACTTATACAAAGATTTCTCTTTAATAATCAATTAACAATATATCCGGTCATTTATTATGATATTCAATCATTAAATGGACTTTAAAATATGTAAAACAAAAATATTGATGCAATAATTCTAATAAATGTTTGTTTACAATTAATGTACACTCTAAAGGGTCATTAAATATGATATTTGATCAAAATTTGCAGTTGACAAACAATGAACATCTTAACCTCATTTATTAGGGTATTTAATCAAAAATTGACTTTCAAACATGTAAATAAATATTGAAGGAATAGTTCCCTTAAATGTATATATACAATTTATGCACATTATTCAAGTTCATTAAATAATCAATGAACAATATATCAGGTCATTTATTATGATATTCAATCATAATTTGGCATTAAAATATGTAAAACAAAAATATTGAAGCAATAAATTCTAATGAATGTTTGTTTACAACTAATGCACATTCTAAAGGGTCATCAAGTAGGTTATTTTTTACCTGGACAACAACACGACTATGTAGAAACATTTTATATTGATATTGTGATCAGGGGTCATCTTTGACCTAATTCACAATTTTATGTATTGTTATATAATTGATGTTCTGAATAAATCTTGAAATCTTAAAAAATCTTATGGAAAATGGGGGCCAAGTATTGGTACTTCCCAGGTACTATGATCAAGTGAATTGTCCGCCTCATATGACTCTTTTTTGTATGTTTGTATCTAAATAAAGGTAATTCGTGTCCGTTCCGTTGTTTGTCTGCCAAGACGATTAATACTTGAACTAAATCAAGTTAGTCCCTAACCGCACATATTCGTCGACTACATTGTACATTGTATATCAAAATAAAAAGACATTGACATACGTCCGTTTACCAAACCATTTAAACATTTAAGAGGCAGTTCCTCTTGTTCGTTCAAAGGAAGTAAAGCCGCAAATTTAACCAGTGTTGTTACATACACATGTTGTATTCTTGAGATTACGCAAATCTGGTTTGTATGTTGTCAACATTGTTCATTTATGTTATAATAATCCCGTTCCGCCCACACGGGCCATGTTAATTTAGTAAAGAAATATTGGACCTACTACCAAATGATTTAAAGTCGCCTAGTCCACCATTTAGATCATGTATATGATTTATGTACTGGTTATGCGGCCACATATTAAAACGACAAACACAACTACTTAGTTGTGATTCAAAATTGGTTCAGTTAAATTCATAATATGGCGGATTTAACCATATAACGTAAATGTTATGTGTTTTTGTTTTTCAAGTAACTAAATGAAATCGACCAAATCTCATTTCCATAATGACGATAGATTCCGTAAACGTTTTCGCTATGACGGAGGTAATTAATCGAAGATAACCACTTAATATCATGGGAAAATTGAACGAAGCTAAAAAAAACACATGTACGTGAATATATGTTTCTCAAACTAGTAATCACTCACTATTGTGGTTAAGTGATGAATTTGCAATTATAAATTATTGTCTCGACCGCACGTGCATTTCAGAACGTGCTTTGATTTCCTTTCTCTTATCGACTGCGTATATGAATAGTTTTATAACCGGTAGCATCTTGACTTGCTTGGTCGTCGAAGATTGTGTGTGCATGATTGAGCAAAATAGATTAAATTATATTATTTCAGTTGGATCAAAATGAAAATACATGTGCAGTTTATACATAAATAAACTACGAGTAAACACAAGTACTAGGGACTCGTATTTTCTACGACTTCTTTCACTTGTCTTTCTACATGTTGTCCCAACTTAGAGAATAAAATTCATACGAGTATATTTACAGAAGATCTAAATATTTTTCTTAATTTCATAAAAATGCAAACTACTGTACTGTGTAATAGACTTCCGTTAGAATAATTCCTGCAAAAATCAAAATACTCATTATCGAAAATGTCCAGACAATTCGAACAAAGTTTTTTATTACAGTTGCAACATGCTCTACCGATTTTATCTTTTATAACGAATAACAGCTTCTATTGCCGCAGGGAATATAATTACACTTCGTAGACTGTCACCTGTTTGTCGAATCAAACTGAATGAATATGATGAATTTTCGTAAACCAGTCAGACAGAGAGAGCAAAACTTTACAACGTACACGCTATGGTTGAATAAATTGTATCGTTTATCAGTAAAATAAAATCGAGGTGTAAGAATTTTATAATATTACGATGTTGGACGGTGGTGTGTGATTAGAATTAATAAATTGTATTTCTTAAACGGTTGCAGACGACAGTGACTAATTATTCGTTCTCTGTGTTCAAGCGCGAGTCTTGACAAAAAAAGGTAAGACACATATTTATATCTTGTTCGGAGTACTGTTATTACTGCAGTTAATTTTTGCAGTCTTTCGTTGCTTAACGTTGAGACATCCGCCTTTTTCAAATACAGTGCGACCTCTCTAAAGCAACACACATTACATTGGGAGTAGCAAACATATGTTGTTGTTGAGAAATTGTTGCTCTGTAGAGGTTAAACTGATATTTAAATCGTAAATGGAGTTGGGAATAATCGTGCTGTTGTTGAAGGCGGTTTGCTGCTCAAAAGAGGGTCGCTGTGGAGAGGTTGTACTGTATCTATCATTATGTACATAATCATTGTATATCAATGTAGAGGGTTTACACTTGTATGGTTTGTGTACATGGTGTTTACACTATACTTCACTAATGTTGTACATTTAGTTTTCAACAATTTTGTCATTTTGGTCTGAATAACTAATAAGTTTTGTTGTCTCCCGATGTGGCTATTTTTGCTATTTTCGCCATTCAATTAAATGTGATGAGAAATTTGGTAAATTCAAAACCGTATTTCTCTAGTACTGAAAAAAATAGTTCACGTGACTGCGCATAACTTTTATCCCCATTAGTTATTGACAAAATTTGATATAGTCTATAAATAGAACAAGGCTACCTAAAAAATGAATGAATGCATTTTGTACGACACACATTAATGCACGCACAATAAGAATGCACGATATTATATCTTAGGTAAACAGAATGAGATTCGGGAAATATTGAAGTATTCTAACAGGTTCTACAGCATTAAACTTTGGCGTTATGTTGTTGTTGCATATTGTTTTAATTACGTCCAAATTAAGTAATGCGAAACAAGGAATAAAATGGAAAATTGTGGAAGACTTTGTCGACGGGTCTTCGTGATTTTAATATTACCGTCACTTGAATCTTTCTCTCTCGACGACTTTTGTGAAATATAAAAACAAGCATATATCTATGATTTAGTGTAAATAATTTGGTTCATTGGGTTTAGCACCGATTTTCGAAGATACAAAATGTATTTCACTTACATACGGCGACTGGCTCACATAACCAGATTTTCTGGACTGCATTCTAATCTACACTAACTTACCCTTCCACAAGGAACCGGCAACTTCTCCACATATTGGGGGGAAACCGACATTTTTGTAAAAGTTTTCTAAAAGAATATGACCTGCCGGGACCGGAATTCGAACCCGGAACCCGGATAACCGGGTTATAAGTCCACCGCACTAACCACTAGCTGGTCTACGACCGCAGTCACGTATATTTTCTAAAATGTTGCGGAAATGCTTTTTACATGGAACATTGTCTCGCTTCCTGGTTCCAGATGGGATCTGATTTTTGAGGTAATTGTCCTGAAATTAAACCGATATACCATGGTGTATCAAAATACCCGGACATATTTTCATCATGGCTTTCTTTGCTAAATACATGCCAATGTATTAAATTTTACAGCCTGCATGCAATGACTTTCGAAAATGATTAGAAAAATAAAGTAGTCGTTTACAAACATGAAGTGAAGTTGTGGCTTTTAGTTTCAAGAGTGGCTTTTAAGCCAGGGTGTGTTTAAAGAACAAAACTCTGTTTAGGCAAATGTAAAAAGCATGTGCGTAGTCGAATACAGCTCGCATACAATTTGACCAAAGTGATATGGAAAGGATGTCAGGGAAAACTGGTTACTTAGCTGGGCTTTATCTGACCAAATGGTTTAGCAGGACAGACAACAGATAGACAAACAAACAAACAAACAGACAGACAGACGTTCTCACAAGGCTAAATTTGGGTCTTTCTTTGTGTCTCTATGGTATATTTTTGTAAATGTAAACCCACAATACTCTTCTCATCCAAAGAATAAACGTTTGACCCCATAATGACAGAATGAACCAAAACAATCTCAAAATGTCAAGTAAATGGTATGTACATGATAGACAGACAAATGGACGGACAATCCTATTGCTACATGTATATAGCATGGTATTTTATGCTTGTCCTGTCGTCATGTGTTTGTGTATACAACGAAATTATCATCATCAAAAATTAATGACTTTTATCTAACCTGATGAAACCATATATATAACGACGGTAACTGTATTGTTAAATATAAGTATAAAACTGTATTGTTTTTTTTTTTTTTTTTTATTTATTTATTATTCATATTTTAATTAACTTTTTCTAATACATGGTACATAGGAAATATATTACACAAAATGGGCATATAAAGTTACAGTGTTCAAACAAAAATATATTACTGAATATACAAATTGAGATTGTAAAATCATTTAAGGTAAATAATATCAGTAAAAAATTGAAACCATGTCACAAACGTAAAATACAAGGATAACACAAAAAGATAGTAAATCCTTATTTCCATTGTCATCCTTTATCAAATTAATGTAAATAACCAAGGAAACAACAACAAATTATATTATTATGAAAAAAAGAAAAGAAAATGGAATACAAATTTATCTAAGAGATAATTATTATCACAGAATAAAATTACTATCACAGAATTTACATCGTTATCTAAGAATTATTGATATTTAAAATGTGTATAAAAACAACCTCAAACACTAGCAAGCAGACGGGCGTTGACGGTGGACTTAAACTGGGAGAGGCTCTTAACTTGTCTTATATGCTGTGACATTTCATTCCAGTGGGAGCAACCTTGATAAGCAAATGATCGTTTACCAAAACCCGTAACCTTTGGTGGACAGAATATTCCAGTGTCTGTAAATGAATCACTGGAAGTATCAACTGACACTCTGAACCTAGTGGAATAGTTATGAACTGAACTAAGTGGAAAGAAATGCTCATTTAGGTAACCTGGTGCTCTACCACTGTAGATTTTGAACACATGACACAACATGATTTGTTAAATATAAGTATAAAAGGTGGTTGCTGTATTGTTAAATATAAAAGGTGGTTACTGTATTGTTAAATATAAAAGGTGGTTACTGTATTGTTAAATATAAAAGGTGGTTACTGTATTGTTAAATATAAAAGGTGGTAACTGTATTTTTTAATACAAAAGGTGGTAACTGTATTGTTAAATATAAAAGGTGGTTACTGTATTGTTAAATATAAAAGGTGGTAACTGTATTGTTAAATATGAAAGGTGGTAACTGTATTGTTAAATATGAAAGGTGGTAACTGTATTGTTAAATATGAAAGGTGGTAACTGTATTGTTAAATATGAAAGGTGGTAACTGTATTGTTAAATATAAAAGGTGGTAACTGTATTGTTAAATATAAAAGGTGGTTACTGTATTGTTAAATATAAAAGGTGGTTACTGTATTGTTAAATATAAAAGGTGGTAACTGTATTGTTAAATATAAAAGGTGGTTACTGTATTGTTAAATATAAAAGGTGGTAACTGTATTGTTAAATATAAAAGGTGGTAACTGTATTGTTAAATATAAAAGGTGGTAACTGTATTGTTAAATATAAAAGGTGGTAACTGTATTGTTAAATATAAAAGGTGGTAACTGTATTGTTAAATATAAAAGGTGGTAACTGTATTGTTAAATATAAAAGGTGGTAACTGTATTGTTAAATACGAAAGGTGGTAACTGTATTGTTAAATATATGTATAATACTGTATTGTTAAATATAAGTTTAAAAGGTGGTAACTGTATTGTTTAATACGAAAGTTGGTAACTGTATTGTTAAATATATGTATAATACTGTATTGTTAAATATAAGTTTAAAAGGTGGTAACTGTATTGTTTAATACGAAAGGTGGTAACTGTATTGTTAAATATATGTATAATACTGTATTGTTAAATATAAGTTTAAAAGGTGGTAACTGTATTGTTAAATACGAAAGGTGGTAACTGTATTGTTAAATACGAAAGGTGGTAACTGTATTGTTAAATATAAGTTTAAAAGGTGGTTACTGTATTGTTTAATACGAAAGGTGGTAAGTGTATTGTTAAATATATGTATAATACTGTATTGTTAAATATAAGTTTAAAAGGTGGTAACTGTATTGTTTAATACGAAAGGTGGTAACTGTATTGTTTAATACGAAAGGTGGTAACTGTATTGTTAAATACGAAAGGTGGTAACTGTATTGTTAAATATATGTATAATACTGTATTGTTAAATATAAGTTTAAAAGGTGGTAACTGTATTGTTTAATACGAAAGGTGGTAACTGTTTTGTTAAATATAAGTATAATACTGTATTGTTAAATATAAGTTTAAAAGGTGGTAACTGTATTGTTTAATACGAAAGGTGGTAACTGTATTGTTAAATATAAGTTTAAAAGGTGGTAACTGTATTGTTTAATACGAAAGGTGGTAACTGTATTGTTAAATATAAGTTTAAAAGGTGGTAACTGTATTGTTTAATACGAAAGGTGGTAACTGTATTGTTAAATATAAGTTTAAAAGGTGGTAACTGTATTGTTTAATACGAAAGGTGGTAACTGTATTGTTAAATATATGTATAATACTGTATTGTTAAATATAAGTTTAAAAGGTGGTAACTGTATTGTTAAATACGAAAGGTGGTAACTGTATTGTTAAATACGAAAGGTGGTAACTGTATTGTTAAATATAAGTTTAAAAGGTGGTTACTGTATTGTTTAATACGAAAGGTGGTAAGTGTATTGTTAAATATATGTATAATACTGTATTGTTAAATATAAGTTTAAAAGGTGGTAACTGTATTGTTTAATACGAAAGGTGGTAACTGTATTGTTTAATACGAAAGGTGGTAACTGTATTGTTAAATACGAAAGGTGGTAACTGTATTGTTAAATATATGTATAATACTGTATTGTTAAATATAAGTTTAAAAGGTGGTAACTGTATTGTTTAATACGAAAGGTGGTAACTGTTTTGTTAAATATAAGTATAATACTGTATTGTTAAATATAAGTTTAAAAGGTGGTAACTGTATTGTTTAATACGAAAGGTGGTAACTGTATTGTTAAATATAAGTTTAAAAGGTGGTAACTGTATTGTTTAATACGAAAGGTGGTAACTGTATTGTTAAATATAAGTTTAAAAGGTGGTAACTGTATTGTTTAATACGAAAGGTGGTAACTGTATTGTTAAATATATGTATAATACTGTATTGTTAAATATAAGTTTAAAAGGTGGTAACTGTATTGTTAAATACGAAAGGTGGTAACTGTATTGTTAAATACGAAAGGTGGTAACTGTATTGTTAAATATAAGTTTAAAAGGTGGTTACTGTATTGTTTAATACGAAAGGTGGTAAGTGTATTGTTAAATATATGTATAATACTGTATTGTTAAATATAAGTTTAAAAGGTGGTAACTGTATTGTTTAATACGAAAGGTGGTAACTGTATTGTTTAATACGAAAGGTGGTAACTGTATTGTTAAATACGAAAGGTGGTAACTGTATTGTTAAATATATGTATAATACTGTATTGTTAAATATAAGTTTAAAAGGTGGTAACTGTATTGTTTAATACGAAAGGTGGTAACTGTTTTGTTAAATATAAGTATAATACTGTATTGTTAAATATAAGTTTAAAAGGTGGTAACTGTATTGTTTAATACGAAAGGTGGTAACTGTATTGTTAAATATAAGTTTAAAAGGTGGTAACTGTATTGTTTAATACGAAAGGTGGTAACTGTATTGTTAAATATAAGTTTAAAAGGTGGTAACTGTATTGTTTAATACGAAAGGTGGTAACTGTATTGTTAAATATAAGTTTAAAAGGTGGTAACTGTATTGTTTAATACGAAAGGTGGTAACTGTATTGTTAAATATATGTATAATACTGTATTGTTAAATATAAGTTTAAAAGGTGGTTACTGTATTGTTAAATATAAAAGGTGGTAACTGTATTGTTAAATACAAGTTTAAAAGGTGGTTAATGTATTGTTTTATACTAGTAGCGGGGATAATAATTGCCAACATGACAAAGTAATCAAAGAAATCTCGTACCGAAATCACAAGAAGAAAAAGACGATGTTTTGCCTAGAAACGGTCGTCAGGAAAATGTCACCACAGAGGACAGGCTAAATAAGATCAAAGATACGGACTTGTGATGCAAAGTTCTTCTTGATTGATAATAATCAAAAATCTTATTTAATGTTTATCACTCAATATAGCCGGCTTGACAGTCAAGTAACGTAATTCTGAATGTCAAAGTCATAAATGGTGTATTATATACGTAGTTAATGGATTGAATTTGTACGTATTTTTTAGGATCGTTGTTTATAGTTTTAAGTAATTTTATGTTATTTCGTCAAAATATAAATGAAGTGCGTCAATTTCTGATGGATGGCATATAAATAAATTTTACGTCGACGCATCAATAGAAATATGGGGACACATTGTTTTTCTTCCTAAAAGTTGATTCACGAGTGATCATATAAACAGTTTGTTTTGGTTAGAACAGTAAAAGACGGTCGGTGTAAACAAACAGTTCAATGTACATGTAGTATGTAATTTTATTCGTATTGAATATCCCGTAAGTTTAATGTGTCTTCCAATGAAGATAATTGTCATTTATAAATCCGGTTCAGATTTCTTTTCTTACAGATGATCATCAGACATTCTATAAATAGCGGCTCGTCATCATGCTAACACTAGCCTCTATCATAAGACGCATCCCTATCAAAATCTTTGATCTTTGTTCATTTATTTAGCACTGAGGGCTATGTTGTATTTTGTACACTTTCATAACATTTGCATTTACGTCAAAGTCTATATGGAAATCGAGCCGGTATAACGTTAGGAATTTCCTGCTAAAACAACATGAACACATGTAGAAAACCGAACGTTACGAAAATTAGGACCAATCTGGATTTCAGCTGAACCTTTCAGTAAAACTAAAAAGTCGGAGACCAAATACAAAATTGTATGACGTATCTGCAAAGTAACCTATAGAAATCGGGCTTACAAAGCTTAGGATTTCCCCACGTTTCGCAGCCATTAGTCTGTTTCTCGTCTCCAATATTACATTTTTTTATACCGTAAGGTTTGAGATGGGAACCAGACTACGCAGCCATTAGTGTAGTAACACAATTTTGTCTTTGAAAGGAAGAGACGTCATAAAATCAAAGCACTGAAGGTAGTGTGGTTCTAATCGGGAGTCACGATAAATGCATACTGCGCTTTCAAGAACTCTATTGTGTACCCATTTTTGTAGAACAATGTTCTGTTCATGGCCACACCTCGCCGAACTGAGCCTCTTTCTAGCTGTTTCAAAACTTGTTTCTCAGTTGCGATATAGGCGATAATTTTACATTTAAATAAAGACACAGCTGCTTTGTATAATAGATACTATAATATAAGAAATATATTTTTTACTCTAAAGCAATATTAACATAATGCCTTTCTTTTGCCAAATCTCGTAAAATGTTGTCAGACGCTTATTTTATGTAATCTTGTGCAATACATTTGAAAAATACTGTGTAATATAAATAACGTACTTCGTGATAAAAAAAGTAAAAAATCGGATTTTTGTTTTGCAAGATAAGGTCAGTTTCACAAGACAAGTTTCTATGTAAAATAATACATACCTTAACTTTAACGTCCAAGAAGCTAATAGGGCTTTAACTGTTGATTGAATTTTCTGAATTTTGTCTCCATGCTTCTCCAGAATTAATTTATAGTACATGTAGTTCCAATGACCATATTCAGTACAGGTGTGGTCAGATTTCCACATGATTCACTGACTATTTTCAGAAATGGATCCCAAACCGACAGACACAACGAACGAGAACAACACAGCTAACAGTAAACCAAAGATTGAAGACATGGCCCAGGAGGTCGAAGAAATTGGGACAAAAATGAGCAAGAAGAAGATATTGAAAAACCTTCTCGTTCTCAGCTTCGCATTCCTCTTCTTGTTTACGGCTTTCCAATCTCTGTCGAATCTTCAAAGCAGTCTTAATCGGGAGGATGGATTAGGTACAGTGGGGCTATCGGTGATATATGGCGCCTTGACATTGTCTTGTATGTTTCTGCCACCGTTTATTATCGATATCCTCGGCTGTAAATGGACGGTAGCATTTTCTATGCTCTGTTACATATTGTACATGGCGGCTAACTTCTACGCCACCTGGTGGACAATTATACCAGCGGCTGTCATTCTGGGAATTGGTGCAGCTCCATTATGGTCTGCCAAATGTACCTATCTCACACAAACTGGAGCATGGTATGCAAAGATGACTGGTAAAACAGAAGATGATATTATCAATCGCTTCTTTGGATTCTTCTTCTTGTTTTTCCAAACCAGTGAGTTACCATTTGTTACTCTTGGAAAACTTATGTACTCCTTCTTTACTATCGTTAATAGTACAGTCGAGTTATCACTTGCGATATATCACTTGTTAATTGTGTTTTGTCTTTTTGTTGCTATAGTTAAAATGATTCATTCCTTAATAATTTTAATAATTCAGTGTCAATTTAGTGCGTCTTAAAATAACTTTTAACGCTCAATTTCGAACGGTGATTAGAAAAGTGCAGATTCTAAATCAGCTAAAATATCTTAAATTAGCTATCATTCCCTTTGTCTGCACAGCGTTCAATACTGTATTTTATGCGTTTACGTTGTTAGTCTGAGGTACCATATTCAATGCCAGTATTATTTATATTTATTTATTTTTATTTATTTATTTTTGCTTACCGATAGGCCAGATATGGGGAAATCTAATATCTTCGTTGGTGTTCAGCGAACGTGGAGATAATGTCACTTCGGAAGTTTCTGATGAAGCTCTTCAGAAATGTGGTGCAAATAATTGCTTCGGTGATGACATAAGTAACAACACAAATCTCAAGAAACCAGAGTTAAAACAGGTTAGTTATAATAGAGATACAAATGTGTGAAATTAATTATCGTCCTGTAAGGGGCTATCCAGTTTGTTTGTTTGATTGTTCGTTCGTTCGTTCGTTCGTTCGAAACGCTCCTTTTCAATAGTCAGAGTCATAAGATGCTGACAGTCCAATTGACCATCGTTCCTGGGAAGAACCAGTACTAGACTCCCATCCTTTCTCACATAAAGAGACATGTTCGGTAGCTGGGAAGGGGCTATCCAGACGTCCCCATACACGTATAAATATAAAAACACCATGTATCAGAGTAACCACTCGTAAAGTCAAATGAATGCTTATCAACATGTAAGCACATACCACGTGGCTTGAAGAATCATTATAATTATGTAGTTTCACTCTAAAACTTCGCTCCTTTTTTTCAAATAGGATATCTGTCTGAATTTTCGTGAGGTGGACTTTGTCAACACGTTAGACTGTAATATGTTTACTGACGGTATTATTTTGTTAGCGATGTATTCAACATTGTTGCCGCTTTTCCCTTGTTGTGAAATACTTATATTTCCTACTAATTCTATATTTAGCGAAGCTACACGATAAGATATTGTTTTATTATTTAGATATTGTAAGGTATTGCGTTGCTATTCAAAATTATTGCCGCTTTTCCCTTGTTGCGAAATATTCATATTTACTGCCAATTCTATATTTAGCGTAGCTGCACGATTAGAATATCACGTGATTTGAGAAACTGCCTTTCGAAATCGAGTTTATTTAAATCGTAAGCCATGTTTTGCTTGGTGATTCTATAAACGTTAATAAGTCCATCCTGTGTAGAGATAATTATAATAGAAAGACATCTGACCTTTTCTGATTAACAAATCATTTTGATAAGTCACATAATGTTCCTTGTTAAATGTAAATTAAGTAGTTAGGCTGAGTTAGCCCTGATTAGCAATCATGGCCACGCCATCTGACCACCTAGTATTGGCCTAATATGCGTTTGTTGTATTAACGGCGTTCACGGTAATACGCCAAACTAAGAATGTATTTTTTTAATTATTAAAGTATAATATTTATATGACATTTTATAGGTTTATACAGTTTGTGGTATCTACATAGCATGTGCATTTGTGGCTTTTCTCATTGTGGCCATATTTCTGGACAAAATCAACTTAGACAAGAAAAAAGAACAAACAGGAAGGCGTGGTTTATCATTTCACCTATTGTTGGAAACATTTCGACATGTTATCGAAAATGACTATCAAAAGTTATTAATACCTTTAACCATGTACAGTGGATTGGAGCAAGCATTTATCGCCGGGGATTTCACAAGGGTAACATTTACCAGAACAAATTACTTAGGCATAGAAAAGAATGTTTCTAGTTAAATACTTATCATAAATATGATATTTAGGTCAGGCATTATATTTGTCTCTTGAAAGCATGTTGAAGGGTAAAAAGGGAGAAAGTGGATTTACCGTTCCTAGGGGCCTAATAAAACGTCCAGGGTGAAGGTTAAAAATGTTCGTAGGTCGAGTACTAGTAACCAAAAAAAACATGTTTACGCCTAAGTAAGGCAGTGTGAGTGTAGACTTAAATTATCCAGGATTTGTTCTTAATTAAGAATGTGCAGTCATTCATTTAGCAATAATGTTTGTAATCTCAATATCACATTCAGTTTTGGGTTATATATTTACGTTTAATGTTAACACAACGAATCGAGCTTCTAGAAAATCCGGCATTGTGGTTTTTAAAGTCAACCCTTTACGCATTTTTTTCTTTTGATATATATGACATCATTGTATATAATCACCGGTAAATGGTAAAAAAACAGTAAATCCGCCTTAATGTATACAATACCACGTGCATTTTATTCTAATTCATGCATAAAAGATTGATCGACTGGAGAATGGTTAATGTCGCTTGTGGTTATCTGTCATAAATTCTTGATATTAAGCCTGACTTAAATTATTAATAGTTAGCGTCTTCCCTGATTATGTCTTCAGACATCAGTCATTACCTTTTATGCATGCATGTTATATCCGTGAATTGTCCAAAGAAACGAAAACGATGAAAAACATACCAGTCTTAATTTTCAATATGAATTATTAACGTCAAACTTAAGTTTCGCCTTATTGGTTTGAAATTCCTAAAGTGTACTTTAAGTATTAATTTACCACAAATTACAATGAACGAAAGGCGTTATTGTTTTGAGCATTTACTGAATAACAGGTAAATATCACTCGATTAATTATAACCATCAGGTGAGAACTCGATCACTACAAGTTTCAAAAATCTTTATTTGTAACGTAAACATATACATGTTTCTAGTCACATGACATAATGTATTTATATTGAAGAACATGTCCGTACAACCTACTGCAGCCGGTTCCTTAACAACAATTTGTTCTGCGTGTCGTCTCCCTTGAATGAATTCCATTGGCAGCGAATATGTCCAACACCCCATTTATATATCAAATCAAAGACACACGTAATACAGTAACACCTAAAACACTGGTTTTCTATTTGGACGCAACATGTTATACATTATGACAAGTGAGTTATGCTATAAAATTAGCGACTTAAACGATAAAAACATTTGAAAGTATACCAACTTCGGATTGTTCATTTTCGGATATGTAAGGTCTCGTCTCATTTATTGACGTTTATGGTGTATGTCTGTGTAAGAAATGGGACTGCGTGCGTGTTTTCAACAGAAGAATATGTTGTAATATATTACTTATACTTTCAGTCATACGTCAGTTGCTCTATCGGTATATGGAATGTTGGTTTTGTTATGATATGCTATGGAGTGGTGGATTCTACATGTTCCTTCGTTTTTGGTCGACTGGTTCAATATGTAGGACATATTCCATTCTTCATCCTTGGTAAGTATACCTATGTCGAGGGTTCAACGCAGCAGTGTCGTAACTCATATTGAAATAAGAGCAAGTTACGACCGTGTTGCGCTGAGCCCTCGATGTACTCCTCTTATCAGTTCTCTAATAACCAAAACAATTAATATAAATCCAGGTATTTGTATGCGCTGTCTATAACGCAGTGATAGGGGCAGGTAACTCCGGACTACATCAGGAACAGAAGTCTTGTTGTCTGCAATGTGTCACAACCTAACAAACAGTTAGCGTCTACATGTCTATAAAAAAATTTTTACTGGTGTCCCGATGTACATACATGTATTAGTATTTCTTAACTTACTACATTGTATATTCCAGCATACATTGTCCACATGGCGGCACAAATAACACTGTTGTTATGGTTACCAGATCCTGACACAGTTTATGTCTTCTATATATTGGCGGCGATGTGGGGCATTGGAGATGCTGTCATTCAAACGCAGATCAATGGTAAATAGATAGATATATTTGCATCTACAATTCGTATTATCGTTTTCTGTCAGTGTTTTGATACGCTTAAATTACTTTTGAACTTTTGTCGGCTTTAATGTGTATGACACGACAGTGAAGTACTGCCGAATTGTTAGTACCATGTTGTCTTATTGACAGAGTTGTCTTCCTTTTTTCCATAGAATTGTTGAGACCATGTTGTCTTATTGACAGATATATTTTACTTATTTTAATAGACCAGATAGAATCATGTTGTCTTATTGGCCGATATGTCTTCCTCGTTTTCTATAGAATGGATAGAACCATGATGTCTTATTGACAGAGTTATCTTACTTGTTTTCTATAGAATTTATTGAACCATGTTGTCTTACTGACAGAGTTGTATGACTTGTTTTTCTATCCTTTCAGCTCTATATGGTTATCTATTTACGGGCAATCCCGAAGCAGCATTCGCTAACTATCGCCTGTGGGAAAGCATCGGCTTTATCATTGCCTTTGCTTACAGCAGCTATATCTGTACAGATATCAAACTGTATGTCTGCATTGCTGTGCTTAACGTCGGCATGATTTTGTACTTCTCGGTTGAAGTTCTTCATAGACGTGGTAAAAGCAAGTCATTTGACGTCACGCCAGCTAAATAAACTAAAACTGATGTATATACAAAGTGATTTGATGAACTAGAGCGAGAAGATACGCGGAACTTTCAGACACAAAATTTATCATGCGAGCACTTACAACATGATATGTATTTTAACCAATTTATATCACATATATTTGATTGAACTCTTTATATTTTACACGTATACATAGTGTGAGTTGTACATAAGAATTAAAGCTTTAATATATAATAACAGTACCAATTTAATACAGGTATCTACTTTTATTTTATTTTTGTTGATTTTAGAAATGTTTATTAGTCTACAGATGCCAATTTGATAAATCTCAGTCGAACTGTATATTTTCGGGCGTTTAGGAAACGGTGGTTCGTTCTCATATCATACATTATACATATATATATATTCAAACCCGCGAACAAATGCCACCCTTCGGAAAGACATAACATGGCCTGTATTGACATTGGTCTTCATTCAGAGTCAATTTTGTTGTAAATATTTTTTTTAAATGGCATTTATTCACATGATGGCCTTTTATTCCGAGGTGCTCACTTACACAGAATTGACAGTACGTCTACTTGTTTGTATATTCGTTCATATAATTTTTACCAGGGATTAATTTGTCATAATGCACATAGATTTAAATCCGGGACGTCTCATTGGTATTATTTTTAGAATTTCAAGTTTTATATCCTTCATTCAAAATATTCATACATACATACATACATGCATAACATTATACGTGTAGTTGTATACATAAATTATCCAGGTCTTATATCCGTAATAAACAATACGCGTGACAATCTTGGGTCTTCATGGGCACCTGTTTTTTCTGATTGATGTACATAATCGTCGTATTGCTTGCGTAGATCTTTGGTTAAATTTCTTTTTCTTTCTTCTTATAGCTTTATATAGGTGCGTATTTTACTGTGTCAACTCCTGTTCTTTTCACGAGTTATATACCAGAGTCACTCAAATAGACATTTGAAAAACCCAGATTATACGATTTAATTTGTTAATATTCAGATTTTTTATGTCATTTTGTACACAAATGTCAGCTTTACTTAATAAATTCACGAATGAAAAACATGTATGTGAGATTTATGACTCATAGTTAAACCATTATCGATGTGATGCATTCTATGGTTAGAATAAACGTACTTCCTCAATTAAAGGTTCGTGTCTTAAAGAGACATCCTATTGGCGGGTTTCAACACAACAACTATTCATGCAAACTAATGAAGGCAATGAACTGTTGCGCGTATATTAGTATATTGTCGATCTCCAACTGCAGTTATCTACCTTTAAAGCTTTTTGGGTGTTGAAATTAAAGTAGGTCTTATTTTACCTAGAATTATGTCTTATCACTGAAACTGACTTTTACTTGTAACAAAACATTCCGTATTTTTATTTCTCCCGAAGTACATATACTATAGAAACGTATCTCAGTATTCGTTTCAATGATATTGGAAAAAAAGCATCTGACAACATTTTTAGTCATATGATGGGAAGAGTTCACCTAACCATCGTTCCTGGGAAGATCCAGTACAAGACTAGTATGCTCCATAAGCAAATGCCTACTTTCTCACATAAAGAGACATGATCGGTAGCTGGGCTCGAACCAACGAACGTCTATCAGAGAGAAGTTACAGTGATTTGAAGTCAGCGACCTTAACCACTCGACCACAGAGGCAGGTCAGATGTGTCTAAAGAAAGACATTTTGTAAATATTGTTTTAGAGCAAATAAAAGTATATTTCTTATAAATTACTATCATTTTATCTATTGTTCTGTATTACTAAATTCTAAAAGCTAATGAACCTTTAAAGATGAACCATGGGACACCAAAAGCTCGCTTAGAAACAACCTTGATATAAAGGCTATCTCGTGATAGCAATCACTTGCTTTCTGACCAGTGGTGTAGGGGTAGAGCGTCGGACTCCTAACCCGGAGATTGCGGGTTCGAATCACGTCAGTGGCGGGATTTGACCGCAACCCTTCTTTCGGCGCGAGTAATGGTCAGAATCCAGGATGCAGTCATCGAGAGTAGTTTATATAAATTGTAAGAACTTGCTCTACAATCAATGTAAATAAATTAGTTTAAACTAAACTAAACTTATTTATCTATAAATTTCAAGTTATTATAACTTGAAGACGAGTCTTCGAATTTAGCACCGGATCTTGGTCCGGGTCCACCAAAATGGCCACATAGGTCCAGCAAATTTGAAAAGATCAGTGGTCCGACGGTTCAGCAATTTTTTCAATGATAATTCAGAACAACAAAAATAATTTATTAACTCTCAAAAAATATGTTTTCTAGTTAAATTATATGAAATCTTGTATGCACTTTTTTTGGTCCGCTAAAAGTTCATTCGGTCCAGTAAAGTTTGCATTTTCACTTGAAGTAATGTCTGGTGATGAAAAAGTGTTCGTGAAGACTGTAAGAGCACCTTAATATAACGGCTGTTTCATTTAGACCCGGAAAATGTCTTCTTATGGCGGTTCAATGTACTCTGGTGTGATCTATCATATAACATGTTTATCTCTTCTCGATTTGTCGATCCCTTAGTTGGTTCAGTAAGTAAAGATAAATACACCACAATAACTCGTTCATCAACTGATTTGTCTTCTCCACGTTGACATCTAAATAGTAAATGAACACGTGATCTGACGTGCGATCGTATACAGTAAAATCTCATTCAAATAATACAAATGTAGTATTATAGTTGTAGTGAGTTCGGATATCGAAAAAAATCGGATACATAATTGTATTTTAAGTTTTCACCATATTTTTTCAATTCTTATGAATATACAGTGCAACATCTCCAGAGCGGCCCTCTCTTGAGCAACAACCTCTCAACAATAACATAAGTTTGCTTCTTCCGAAAAGGTGTTACTTTGGAGAAGTTGCCCTGTATATTTAGGGGTATAGTAACAAGAAATTGGTCCCTAAAACTACACATATAAAACATCCCAACTTCCCCGGACATTCGGTCAGGTGAAAATGTAAACGTTACTGTACCCAATAAACTTTTAGTGGACCAAAATAAGTACATACAAAATTTCATATAATTTGGCTAGAAAACATATTTTTCGAGACGGTGATTTTTTTCTGAATTGTCATTGAAAAAGATTTGCTGGACCGTCCGACCACTGATCTTTTCCAATTTACTGGACCTATGGCATATGGCCATTTTGGTGGACTCGGTCCAAGGTCCGGTACGGTGCTAAATTCGATGACTGCCAAATCTGCAAACTCAAATCCACCAACACATAAACAAATTATGATCATACAATAGCATGGATGACAAAATACAGTCGCCCGGATATACGGTACCTCTTGAATACCGTTCAGTAGCATAGCTACACGGGGAAGTGGACTAGTTTGGACGTCTCAATAACGATCGTAACCCAAGAAAAAAAAGCATAAAAAGTTACATGGATGAATGATAGATATATACAGTGATATGAATATAGTGACCTTTGGGTGATGTGAACAAATGATTCAGATCCATGTGATTTCACTAAAACCGTGCCCAACTGTAATTGTATGTTTTGGCCACTATGGCGTGGGTGTGGTTTAGATTATTCACCATATGACGATAAAGTTCATAATACTCCCCCGACCACTAAACTTCACTTAGATTATCAATGTTAGACCATGTCATTATTTATGGATGTTACAATCCTTGAAATGTACATAATGTTTAAACCACTAACTGCTGTATGTCTTGTAAATACATATTTTAACAATTTACTACCGTGCGTCTATACGTGTTTTGGTTATTAATTTTAAACCTGAGTTGATCTAGACAAGTTCGCAGGTTTTAGAATTATATTGGGCAGCTACCATGATTTGAAGTATTCACCGATGCTCTTACCATCTTTAGAGCGGCTGTCCGAGACATAAAGGGTAACACCTAGGTCAGTTAGGAACTAAACATCTTATTCTGTTTGTATGTTTGTTTATTTCGAGTTTTACGCCCCTTTTCAACAATCAGAGCCATATGAGGCGGACAGTTCACCTAAGCATCGTTCCTGGGAAAAACCAGTACAAGACTCCCATCCTCTGCAAGCAACTGCCAACTTTCTCACATAAAGAGACATGGTGTGTAGCTGGGCTCGAACCCACGACCATCTATCAGTGAGAGGTTACAGTGATTTGAAGTCAGCTACCTAAACCACTCGACCACGGAGGCGGGCTATGTTGCAACCATTCCGTAACGCACAAAATATAAAACTCCGTTGGTGAACTTAACCAACGTGAGGCTAAACGTTTAAAATTACTATACCAGTAGAAGAAAAAACCCATTAATTTCAGAAGTGAAAAAACCCAGAATTGAAATAAATAATATTGGCCGACTTTGTCACTCTGTGGTTTCTGTGGTGAAGTTAAAAGTTTGGTATGGGACATTCCCGGAGCATCCAGCTTTACTTTCTATTAAATTGGCGTAATTTATGAATATTATTTATAAATGATGTGAATAGCTATGACATTGGTCGATCGAAGTAATTTGAAAAACTCATATTTCTGAAGTATGACACTGAAATTATCACAATATCGGAGTCAGATAAATATCAGTCGTTTGTAAGCCAAATATATTAAGTCTTATTTAAATCACCGTCGATCTAGGAGATATAAGAATTAAGCGTCAAGATTTCATTAAAACCAACAGCTAAGTATAAACAAATATTACCAAAAAATAGTCTTATTCTACGTAGTGAACATAAAATATCTTCATTGTACGCGTTAAATACCCCTCTAAATACGTTAAACCGAGTGTCTCATGAAAGACCCGACTGTTGCCCTTCCTAATTAAATTACGCCTTTAAACTTCTATTGTTCTGAGTTGAATCAAAATTTTAATGATTGTAGACTATTTAATAAAAGATAATCAGTGAAGTATTAAGTGCCAAATGATGAATATCTTTAATTAAGATCGTTATAATAGACATATAAGCTAGAAGAATAGGTCATTATTAAATTGAGACTATTATCTTTCGAATATTGATGGTAATAATATGCACGGAACTATACAATTTCTATATACATTGTTTGAGATCATATTTCGATGATAGGTCTGCATATAAAATCAGCCGGTACGCCGTGCTGTGTCGTGTTGGAACGGACCTCGTAGAATTAAATTCTGTATTTATGTACATGTAGTATTTAAGCGTATGAACATGATATATTAAACAAACTAGATGGAATATTAAAATAGTTGATAGAAAGATTTTATGAGAGGAATACAATTAAAATGGACTACTGTGAATAAAATGGACGATGGTAAGTAATCGGTATTTATACTAGCAAAAAAGTCATATACTTGAGTACTTAGAAAATAATATCATATTTTGAACTGTTGATTTCTTAAATAATCGTCAGGCGTATCAAATATGTACGGTTTTTTTTTTGGTAACATGCTCATTGAACAATAGATCGAGTAGGTTGATCGTGGTATGTTTGGTTCTTGAAAGCGTGTGGAAAGATAAAAAAGAGAGAAAGAAGCTAGATGTATCGAGCCTGATAAACCTTGGGTCGCGGGGGGAAATTAGGGAAAGTCGTGTAACCAGAAACAAACTTTTATTTAAGCCTTGTATGGAAATATCTTCTGCGTGGATCTGATATGTAAAGTTAAAGAAGTCAGTCAGGACTTGTAAAGATACAATTGACACTATCCTGGGTGTAGGATGTTACTAAGTTTATTGTAAATAATGTTAAAGTACGTACGAGCGACACATCAAGGATGTCATAAACCTATATCATGTTTAAGAATAAACTTTTTAGAACACTAAATCATAAAGATTATCTGAATATTCTATGACCAACATTTTTCTTCATCGTTGATTTTTTTAACAAAATCGGCGCTTTATGTCCCGATTTACTAGTAAGTAAATATAAAACGTGTATTTATTATATCACCTATATAACGTGCAATCAATGTATCACCTATATAACGTGAAATCAAGGTATCGCCTACATAACAAATGTAATCAAGGTATCACCTATATAACAAATGTAATCAAGGTATCGCCTATATAACAAATGTAATCAAGGTATCGCCTATATAACGTGCAATCAATGTATCACCTATATAACGTGAAATCAAGGTATCGCCTACATAACAAATGTAATCCAGGTGTCGCGTATATAACATGTGTAATCAAGGTATCACCTATATAACAAATGTAATCAAGGTATCGCCTATATAACATATGTAATCAAGGTATCACCTATATAACGCGAAAATCAAGGTATCGCCTACATAACAAATGTAATCAAGGTATCGCCTACATAACATATGTAACCAAGGTATCACCTATATAACGTGAAATCAAGGTATCGCCTATATAGCAAATGTAATCAAGGTATCGCCTACATAACATATGCAATCAAGGTATCGCCTATATAACAAATGTAATCAAGGTATCACCTATATAACATGTGTAATCAAGGTATCACCTATATAACAAATGTAATCAAGGTATCACCTATATAACAAATGTAATCAAGGTATCACCTTTTATAACAAATGTAATCAAGGTATCGCCTATATAACAAATATAATCAAGGTATCACCTACATAACATATGTAATCAAGGTATCACCTACATAACGTGAAATCAAGGTATCACCTATATAACGTGAAATCAAGGTATCGCCTATATAACAAATATAATCAAGGTATCACCTATATAACAAATATAATCAAGGTATCACCTATATAACAAATATAATCAAGGTATCACCTATATAACAAATATAATCAAGGTATCACCTATATAACAAATATAATCAAGGTATCACCTATATAACAAATATAATCAAGGTATCACCTACATAACATGTGTAATCAAGGTATCACCTATATAACATATGTAATCAAGGTATCGCCTATATAACAAATATAATCAAGGTATCACCTATATAACAAATATAATCAAGGTATCGCCTATATAACAAATGTAATCAATGTATCACCTACATAACAAATATAATCAAGGTATCGCCTACATAACGTGAAATCAAAGTATCGCCTACATAACATATGTAATCAAGGTATCACTTATATAACATATGTAATCAAGGTATCACCTATTTAACAAATGTAATCAAGGTATCGCCTATATAACAAATGTAATCAAGGTATCACCTACATAACAAATGTAATCAAGGTATCGCCTATATAACGTGAAATCAGGGTATCGCATATATAACAAATGTAATCAAGGTATCACCTACATAACATGTGTAATCAAGGTATCATCTATATAACAAATGTAATCAAGGTATCGCCTATATAACAAATGTAATCAAGGTATCACCTATATAACAAATGTAATCAAGGTATCACCTATATAACATATGTAATCAAGGTATCACCTATATAACAAATGTAATCAAGGTATCACCTATATAACATATGTAATCAAGGTATCACCTATAAAACAAATGTAATCAAGGTATCGCCTATATAACAAATGTAATCAATGTATCACCTATATAACATATGTAATCAAGGTATCACCTATATAACATATGTAATCAAGGTATCACCTATATAACGTGAAATCAAGGTATCGCCTATATAACATGTACATGATATCACCTACATAACTTGTATTTATTACATCACCTATATAACGTGTAATCAATGTATCACCTATATAACATGTAATCAAGGTATCACCTATATAATGTGTATTTCTTATATCACCTATACATTGTATAACGTTTAAACAAAGTATCACCTGTATGCCATCACTTATATAACGTTTATTAACGATGTCATCTGTGAAACGTGAATTCATGGAATCACCTGAGTAATGTGTAATCATGCTAGCACCTATATAACGTGCATTATCACCTGTATATCATGATATCATGATATCGCTAACTAGTATATAACGTGGAGCCATCCCCTATAATACATGAATTTATTACAGACATATCTATCGTGAATTCGTGATATCACAAACGGGTATAAAACTGTACACTGTTGCAAGTACATTGTACTACGTATAATTGAAGATTCTGACATTCTGAGTATTTTCTCGTGTGTGTTCTGGTGGTGCAAATATCAATTCGAATGACTTTTAAACATTTTTCCAGTGATACGAAGACGTTTATTACGATTCCTGTGTTCTACCAGTATTGTTCAATGTATATTTGGTGCCGTATTATTAATCCTGGGATTGGTCTCCAGGGCAAATCATGGACCATATCAACACGGGGTACCACCCTACTATGTAGGAACGTTTATATGCATAACAGCGGTAAGTAAATATATGAATTGTCTATAATTTGTCGCCTGTATCTCTTTATTCATCGTTAACACGCCTCCTTGGTCGAGTGGTTAAGGTCGCTAACTTCAAATCACTGTAACCTCTCACTGATAGAGGGTGTTGGATTCGAGCCTCGCTACCGACCATGTCTATTTATTATGAGATAAAGTAGGAAGTTGCTTACGGAGGATGTGAGTCAAGTACTGGTTCTTCCCAGGAATGATGCTTAAGTTAACTGTCCACCTCATATAGCTCCGACTGTTGAAAAGAGGCGCAAAACTCAAATAAACAAACAATAAATGAGTTTGATACATTATATAGATGACTATTAATGATTCATACCGTGGAACACTGTTAAAGCAAACTCACACGAACTCGAAGTATATAGAAATGAATCGGATACAGTACAGGTTTAATTGTTTCATCATTGAATATAAAGTAAACAGTGCTGTATGAATCTTACGAAGTATTTATTTGGATCCTAATTATTCACTATAACCAAACGTGTACAAATAAACACTGTTGTCTATCGGGTGTACAATTTAAGCGGAAAAGACATGTTTCTCTTTTCATTATGTAAAATGAAATTAAATTTTTATTGAGCTTGTATACACAGTCCTACCAGTCCGTCTGTTATTTAATCCAGACAGTTCCAATTTAGAGGTTGAACGTTTGATTTGCAAAGTATGCATCGGAACCGGATGTTAGACGTTGTCGCAGGTTGATACTATTCTCACTTCTAGAAAACGTCTTTATCTTATTGTGTACAGAATTAGTTCGTCCCCTTGGATTGCTTTCAGTGCGGGTTGTACTGTGTCGTCTAATCTATTTTCAGGTCACTTTTCAAAGTCTTCTCGGATTCGTTGTTTTCTACCGAGGACAACATTGTGTCAATAAACATGATGTAGCGAAAAAAATGGGATGCTTGGTAATTGTTTATAATAGAAATGATAACACCACAAGAAATCTAGAAATAATTGGCTAAGCAAATGAAATGAATTGATAGACGTTGTGTTTAACAGACACTATCATGATAGGTTTCGATTACATAATAAACGGAAATGAAAATGGTTAATTGTCTTAATACCTGTACATTCTCATGAATATAATAATGTACAGTCAAACCTTTGTTAGCGACCACATCCGAATAAAGGCCACCCTGTGATTGAAGGCAAGACTTTAAAGAACCGTAATTAATTATTTAGAACAAAAATGACCTCCGAATAAAGGTCACCTGTCAATAAAGGTCACATGATTGTCTTTCCCAAGGACGGCATTTGTTCACAGGTTTAACTGTATTTTAAATTTGTTTGTGTATTTTCAGATGCAAACATACAGTTTGTTTACCGTCTTTAGTGGAATGGGACACATCGTTTCGACCTTAATAGTTGGTTTTGCCGGTGTTTGCACCAGCGGGTACTGTTCTTATTTAGACAATGACAGAGAAAATCGTAACTTAGCTATAGCAATTTTAGTGTTCATCATACTTGCCTTGATTTCTAGTGCAATCGGATTATCAATAGTGTGCATTTATTCGTCTGGGTTCGGATTTAAAATGCTTTCACGGGGACAATATCAGGTATCACCATTGGATGACCAAACCGTCACAAATATAGAACAAACGCCGGTCGTTGAAATTACTTCCGGTCCGACGCAGACGACAGTGAATTCTATACAGAATCACGTGCAGCACGAACATCACACACATACGGATCCAAGACAAGCGTCAGCAATACCAGACTTTTCTTCTCATCATGTTTCACATTACCTCACTCAACAATACAGAGAAAGAATAAGAAAACGAAAGAAAAAGAAAACGAACAGAGAGAACCATTCTAGTAACGGAAAACGAAATAACCGCCAAAACAGAAGTAGTCCGTATGTACTTCCGCCGCTATCGACTCTTTCTAACATACGTTTCCCACAGCCTCCGTCAACTTCAAGAATGCGACATGATTCACCAAGCCCACCGTTAGCACCAACTTTGTTCCCACCACCATCTCCAACAGGCAGTCAAGGCTCACTACCAGCGCTTGTCTCACCGTCGTCTATACCTGTACCGGATATAGTCACTACACCAGCGTCTCCACCACCGTGGTCTCTAACGCCATCACCTCCCCCTCCTCCGCCATCACCACCAATGGATTATTTAAGAGTTGTTCATGTGATACCATGTGGGGAATACACTGACGATGATTCATCCCTTTATTCTTGTTCTTGATAAACACTAAGGGAAGTAACCACAATGATAATGTGTTCTATAAATTTAAGAGTTACTTCCCTTGTAATAAAAATACTGAAATACGGCACACAAAATAGAAATTTAGAATCTTTGTGCATTTATCAAACTTTCGTCTGAATGTGTAATTAAATATAGTAATAATTTATTGAAAATATGCAATGGTTATTGTATATTAATCAGCGAATGATGTTATAGAATGGTACAGCACAATTCGTAGAAAAATTCAATTTAGTTAGAACTGAAGAATATAATTTCTTCTATGATACTAATTGATGAAGTTCTGTTAACAGTATTGATGCAGCATTGCCAAGTCAAACAGCAAAATAGGCAAATGCATGTGCAAAGTGAAAGTAGTTTTGCAAGCCTTGGTTACATCACATTCATCTGCCATACAAATAATTATAACTAATTATACCAGATAATCAATTAATCAAGAATCAATAAAGTTAATTACATACTGGTAATTGAACCATACGACTGTAACACATGACATTAAAGTTGCAAGGAATATTATTGCCAACAAAATCAGTCCATAAATTATCATACAATTTAAGAGCTATCAGTAAGACAGCATGCGCGACTGCTCTCAGTTATTGATAATTAACAAATTTTTGTACCAAATATCACTGGACACTTACATGAAGTTTCAAGTCAATGCCATGTGGTTACTGAGATATGTACATGATAGTAACTTGCATGCAAAACTTTACCCAATTTTCTTAGTCTAAAACTTGCCAAAATTTGGCTAAAATCCAACCAGGAGTTATCTAACTTGTCTGTCTGATACCCCTGGACACTTACATGAAGTTTCAAGTCAATCTCATTTATATGAGTGGTTACTTAATTAAACCATATGCAATGTCGACACAGTGCAAAGGCGACTGCAAATAGCTCTCCATATTATTCGAATAGTCAAGCTAATCACCAGGGTCATATACATGTGACGACCAACCTCCCAAAAAATCTGAAGAGCTAAGACCAAATCTATCTATAGTTAATTGGTCGAACAAGGTTTGGTTATGGACGCACAGATCGACCGACCGACAGACCGACCGATATTTGCAAAGCAATATACACCCTTTTCTTTGAAAGGGGGCATAAATATGGAAATCTATTCATCATTTTCTTAATGCCCCAAAAGCTTATAAATGTATTGGTCCTAATAGTTTCTGTTTGTTCTATAACAGAGGAATCCGGTGTGTTTTCCTCCCGTGCATACTTTATAGCAAGAAAGAATATTTCCGAAACCACTACCGTATTTTTTTAAATATCATTGAAAGAAATACTATTTATAGAACAGCTGTGTTTTACCGCAGTCATGCTATGCACATGTAGTAAAGTGACGTCACGCGCTCTACATATTTCAAGTTTACAAAAGCAAAATCACAGTGAAATGAGAGTTTTCAGACGAAAAATGGCTTGTTTCATCAGTAATAATTATCTTGGGATAATATCAGCATTTAAATGTTTTTGCATGTATTTTTCTACAGCAAAAAGCTAATCAAATGGGGCTTTAAATAATAACAAAACTACCAAAGTGCATAGATAATAACAAAACTACCAAAGTGCATAGGACTGTTTATTATTATCTCACATATATTGTAATGTATAAGCACAGGTTTCATAATGCAATTAATTTTTTTCTTCAACAAGAACCAAATTTACATAAATTTTCAAACACATTCACTCACTGTACAGCATGGTTACCTTTCAATTATTTTCTTAAATATGTGAGTAATCCTAACCTGTTAATAGAAGCAGAATTAGAACAATGACTGAATGAGTATATCTCATGAATTATTAACAAAATAATTGTATATCTATTGTATGTACATTTGGGCAGTTAATATCACACCAGAGCACTTTGGTTGTATATACCAAAAATGCAAGTACTGGCATGTCTCATAATAATTAATACAACAGGCAATTATAATGGCTGTTAAACACTCTGTAGATAACTTTATATCAGTATCAATTATTGTATATTTGACTATTAAATATTAGTACACATAGAAGAAATCAGTGGTAATACATATACATATAATTCATAGTATTTGATCAATACATCAGTCCGTACTCTCCCACTAGATCCATGATACATTAATTTTGTTAATAAAGAAATCCACAATACAAAACCTTCAAAAATACAATCTGGATTTTGTAACAAATAGAAGAGGATTCTCAACTACAATATATAAGACATGCAAATTCATTTTTTATTTCATACTTGTGCACATGTTTGTGCATTTGAGTTATTGTATACTAATAATAATATAATAGTTTTCTTGAGAATAATGAAAAAAACTTGATAATTAAGGCTCAGGGGTGATTAATCTAAAATTTTATAACTGCAGACCAACTGAAATGTAAGTGAGTTTGAAGTACAGACTGGTCAATTCTTATTCTAACTTTGACCAATAAAAATCTTAAGGACAGACTGCTCTAAAAGGACTGGAATACAACCTACATTAAGTCAATTCTGTCTCATTAAAAGATTGATTTGCTTATGTTTTGTAACTTTTATTCAAAATGAAAAAATGTAATCATTTCAGGACTTGACTTAATTAAACAATAATTAACCATCTTCGCATTTCACTCTTTGACTCTCTAATAATCATTTACTGTTGTATGTCACAATAAATTAAGTTCAAACATAGTCATATTGTTCACATTCATAAACTTAGGATGATTTAAACATTCAATCTGTAAAACATGGAAAATTTCAACATTATTTTATAAATTGACTAGATGGTACATAATCATTTCTACACTTACACAAACATGGCAGTTTTTTTTCCTTACAATTATTCTTGAAAGTAAATATTTTAAACAGTGATCTTAAATTGTACCCCAACATGCCCATAGAATGTATTTTCTGTCAAAGAGAAATGACACTATTTGATCATTTTCATACGGAACCTGCTTAATTATCATCTTCAATATTACATTTGTATTTTTATACCATTCCTTCAAGTCAAAATACTTCCACTTGTAGTTAAAGGAAAATTTGACTGAATGTATACATTGTTCGAATGGAGTTCTGTACTCCTTTTCCCACTAAATGTCAGTAAGTACATTTCCACAGAAACAGAGAAAAAATGCTGTTCATCTATGAGCATAATCACAACAGCAAATAACAAATTCTAAAAAATCCCAAATTAACAACATAAAAGAAAGTGAAACAATTAAATTTGTACTACAATGTGGAGACATAGAAATTATTGTTATAAATTCATACCAACTAATGCTGACAGATTTTATGCAAGTAACAAAGTTGCTATCATAAAACACAAATCTCATCAAGACATCAGGTACAAACATGCAAGTCTTAATCTGTCTACCCTTTAACAAAATTAGACCTCAATGCAAACTGAAACCTTAGAGTTCAATTAAATGCACCATGACAATGATAGTAAAAATTCAACAGCAAAGATGTCCGTTTTTGAAATCAGTATCCATTTTTTACATATATTCAGAAAGGCTGAAGAAACCAAAAATGATGTAATATAATCATAATATTTGTTTGTAGTATATCATAGTAAACATTTTAATTTTTTACAAAGTCTATAGATCTACTTATACTATATCATTATATACTGCCTCTAGATTTTCACATTTTAATCCATGATATTCAATTAAATTGAACATCACTTGTCTACAGACTACAACAAAATAGTACCTGATTTTAATCCAATAAAAAATTGACAAAACAATAAATACATACATTAATGTACAGCAGGAAACAACACTTCAAGATATCTATTTTTTAAGTATTTTTTTAAAGGAACTGTGACATCCACACAAGAAATATAATACACATCATACCCCAGTAAGAAGATCAAACAAGTACACTGTAACACACCACATTATATTTCATTTACAAGATCCAATATCAATAACAATCAAGAAACACGACAATGCCATCAAACCACAATTTTTTTAACCATAGCAATAGGGACCAAGAACTTGACCCTAGAAACCCAAATAGGATTCCAAGTAAGATATACGCAACCTGATATTATATATACCACATAACTTGATATATATACCACATAACTTGATATATATACCACATAACTTGATATATATACCACATAACTTGATATATATATACCACATAACTTGATATATATACCACATAACTTGATATACATACCACATAACTTGATATATATACCACATAACTTGATATATATACCACATATAGCAGTAGTACCAGTAAATCAATCTTAACTAACAGGGGTGTCATCATACAGCTGAATTAAAAATCCTGAAAATCATATGCGGGTGACCATTTTTGCCAAACAAAGGCCTTCAATCACATTTAACTCAGTTTGTATTAAAGCAAATCCTTCACAGCAGATTAAATTGACCATAACTTTGCAATTTCTTGAGAAATTTTCATCCAATAACTTTTTTTGACTCAGAAATTATTACCCTTTCAGAACAGACAAATCCAGAATTCTGAATATATCCAGAATATTGTCACCCCTGAACTAACTTACATGTATATCAAACAAGAAATGACAGTTAGATGTTGTCGCATTCCAAGAACATACACTAACCTAATAAGCAGACTTTTTAACTTTTTAGAAAAACTGGTAAACAAAGCATGTGTAAATAGTAACCAGTAAAAGCCAATCAATGGCCTCTATTGCACTCACACAGATCATTTTTGCAAAACTACTGTATATAACAAAGATAGATTTTTTATTTAACAATAACGACTAACATATAACTACTAATTCCATACAAAAAAATAACAGTCATGGTTTAGAAACAGTATACTATTCAAGATAATCAAATCAGCTTAGAGGGAATCAAATTTTCAAGTCTGATGAGGACAGAAAATAGCATTCAACTAAGAGAGTGGACAAGGCCAATTTGCCAATTTTGGATAATTCAAGGGCCATAATTCAAATACGCAATCTGGCAGGTAATACACCACAATCTTCAGTATTCAAATCACTTTTTAATCTATTGAATTCTATGTGTATTCCACCCATTCAACAACTTAAGTATGTCACAGATTTCATGATCAAAGCACTGTAAGGGGGCACTGATGCTCATAACCAATGACAACATCTGAAATATCAGAGATCTAACAGAATTGCTTATTTCAACATAAGGCCTGAATTAAAATGTTTGTTTATTTGCTGCTTCTGATTAACACACCAAAAATCTGGGGTAAAAAATGACTAAACAATTGTTTTTTTATTTTGTTCAGTGTCAAAATATTTCACTTGCATTTATTTACCCAGTAAGTCAAATATGTATCATGAGTATGTTTGGAAAAAATCATTGCACCTACCAACAGACCTGACTCAGTTATGGGTCTGAAAGTGGCAAACAAATTTATAAATTTTAAAGACTGGTCTAAGATCATATGAATGTATACTGTTTATAAACACAAACTGATCAATTTTTTATAAGATACAGATCATTTATATCCATATTAATAATTTTTATCTAAAGCCCTGAATCATATGCTGGCAGGAAAATAAACTTTAACAACAACAACAACTAATTTCTCAGTACCAAGAGAAAGGGGTCATTTATAATCAAAACATGTACATTACAAGTCATGGTGAACAATTTTTTCATGCAATATAAACAACTAAACTCTCCTTATGGTCGTCTATGAATGTGATTTTAGTGATTCAAAAATGTGTCCATGAGTATTGAAATCACTGGATATGAGTAAAAGCACACTGATGAATGTTTCAATTACAACATGATTTGTGTAAAAAATGCACAGCAGTATAACCAGAATCAACAAAAAACATTTAAGAAAAGCAGAAATTTTAGAATTCTTCATTTTCTGACCTCATTCTCCATCATAGCAAAATCTTCATCCAAGGGAATCCAAATTTAATCCCATATTTAGTTTTTCAATTTCAATTAATAATTTGATGATTCAGTACGTAAAATGATCTTAAAATAGAGTTCATAACAATGGTCAGTGTTTGGGCTTAAGAATGTTTGGCTGTGACACAATATGTGTATACCATAGTAAGGTGATGGTGCCATGTTGTAAAGAAGTATTACTATAGTCTTTAACCATGGTTTATGAATTTCATATTATTGGTATTCAACAGATCTCTTAATGCACCAGCAGTGAAACAAGAAATTAATTCTTAAATCAAGGACAACTTTAATACCATATACTAAACTTGTACTGACCTTTAATCAATGGTAATTGATTGGACAAAAATAGAGACTTGAATGCCTTTATATTCATCCAAACAAAATTATTCATTTAAAGATGACAGTATGATATAAAGTGGTACTGTATTCAGACCAGTAAAATTGACATTGTAGACTACTAGTCAAATTTTCATGGAAGGGTTTGACTTGCCACAACTGGGAAACGAACCCGGATTGCCTGGTTACAAAATTAATACAGCACACTGGACAAAAGATCTGAATCAAATACAGTCAGTATGACAATTATTGTATATTGAATTTTAAATGAGAAAAAAACACTCAAAATTAGGGAAAATACCTTCTCTCCAGTATGTGTGTACTAACAAGGAAATCCTGTATCAAATGCACAAAATTAATGTACATTTAAAATCACCAATCAAATCAATCTCTGTTTTCAATTTGCTGAACAGTAGTGTACAGAATTACTGTAGGATGTGTCATTAAAATGTCAATTTCTCTTCATCGATCAAACATTTGCATAAAAAAACACTGCAAAACCAACAAGGCAATTAATAATATCAATCATTTAAAAATTCATCACGGTCTTGCAGGATATTGAACTAAGTTATTGCCAATAATTCATACATGTACAGGATTTTTTTTTGTAAAATAGTATAAACCATAGAAAACGTATTGACTAGAGTTATTCACATCATTGGGAGTCAAACCTAAGTACAGTCAAACCTGTGAACAAAGGCCACTCTTGGGACATATAATTTAACATTGTGGTCTTTATTGGCAAGTGGCCTTTATTTGGAGGTCATTTTGTTCTTAATAATCAACAACAGTTTTTGAAAGAATTGTCTTTATTCTCAGGACTGTGGTCCTTTATTTAGAGGTGCTTGCTAACACAGGCTTGACTGTATAATTATATGTTAAAGCCCCATTAACATTTTGGATGTTAAAATTAAAGTAGGTCTCATTTTACCTAGGAAGATATCTTATCAGTGAAATTGACTTTTAGTTGGGATAAAAACATTCAGAAAATTTTCTTTTTTAATCACAAAGTACATATAGAAATATAGCACAGTATTTTTTTCAATGATCTTGCAAAAAAATAAGAAAAGCGTCTAACAACAGTCCTACGAGATATGGCTAAAGAAAGGCATTGTGTAAATATGTTTTAGAGCAAATAAAACAAATATCTTATATTTCACTATCAATATATCTATTGTTCTGTATTGCTAAATTTAAAAAGCTAATGGGGCTTTAAACAAATATATAATGCTTTGAATCAGAGTAAAATGCATGTATAGATCTATCAGAATAAGTTTTAATTAATATAATAGTATTATTAATTACATACACAATCATGTCTGGATTAGGATAACAAAATTACATACAACTGTGTTAGCAGAATACATAAAAGAAAGATTCAGAAAGTAAAATGTTGCATTGTTGCTTTCACGGCAAATTATGAAGGAATCCTTTTTCGGATCATAGAAGAAATGAAATAAATAGGTTATAACACGGAATATGGCACATTATTATAGTTTTATACTAATGTAGATAATAAGTTATCTCTACACTCATATGTAAGAATTATAACAGAACGAAATTTGGATTTAACCAATCATAAATCTATAATCAAGACATTTACCATGGAAACAGAATATTTCAAAATCATTAAAATTGAAAGTAAAATTTTCATCCAGGTCATAAACTTCCCAATATATAATATTCTGTTTAATTCTTGTTCTTAACTACATTGTAAAATGTTTATAAAAAAGAAATATTAATAAATCATGAGTAACCAAAAAAGCTGTCAGTTCAAACATTCTTGCACCTTACTTAATTGGACATGATCACAAAAATCAATTACTTTCAAGTAGTAACAAACTGAATAGAAAAACAAATGCATCTGTAAGTGTAAATCAAAGTTGTCATTTTAATTGACAATCTATGTCTAAGAAAAACCTTGTACCATCCGTTAGAAAAGATTTCAAGCCAATAAATAACACAAAAGCTTCAGTTTAGGATACAATGTACATACTTATATTAATGACAGATTCAGTTTAACTTAAAATTCATGATACAATACTAATGATAATTGTTTGCATTTAAACTGTTTTTTTTTAAACTAAATACAATAACAGTTTCCACCACTGAGTCACAGAAGTGACCACACTTGAATCAGTGAATCAAAATTTTAACCTTGGAATAAAAACCATCTTCTTATAAAGACACCATTTACTTTCCTTACACTGTTACAGTGGTCTTCAAAAACAGGCTTGAAGATGACAGTATACACAAATAGAGAATTAGGTTATTTTCACATCTGTGATTTTTTCAGGGTACCAATTTCAAAAATGAATGCAATGAATAGCATTATACGATACAATACAAACAAATAAATAACTTCTATTTTTTTTTATAATTTTACTAAAGAAGAGTTTTTTTTACAACAGCAAAATATTTATTTAACAGGTACAATGTAAAATGATTAATAAAGAAAAAATCGTTACTTTTTTTGTTAGATTAATTAAAGAGTAATCTAGTTTGTATTTTTTTCTTTTTCTATGCTTTTTATATATTCTATTTTTTTATATATGCTTCCTACAATAAACAGATTTAGAATTTGACTTGAGGAATAAAGAAATAAACTTAATAGATAATATGCTGGTTAAAAAAAATCAAACAATTTAGTATGTTGTGTATTTTTATGATTTCAAAATTGAAATCATTGCTAATAACAGTCAAAAATTGATGCGGAAAAAAACTTATTTAGTATAAAAAAAAGACAAAGGTTAGTTTGTGTATTATAAATTGAATAGTAACAAATAATAATTTGATAACCTAAGTACAGAAGGTGACAAAATTATTGCTTTCTCTGTGGAACACGTCCATTCATCTGTCCAGATGGGGTTCTTACTCTGCTCTTGCGGGCAACACGCTTATCACAAATGACCACTTTGTTGGCTCTATCCAACGATTTCTTATTATGACGCTTTGTGGCACCCAGTTGCTGCTTTTTCTGCGCTTGCTTAACCTGAGATACTTGAGCTAAAAGTTCAGCCCGAGCAGAAACAGCTCGAAGGCGCTTAGGTGATGGCTTTGTCAAAGCCTGAGATCTTTTTGATTTTCTCCATCCAATGGAAGATTCCGATTCGTTGCTATCTTCTCCTTCACTCCCCGATCGTTTGTACACAGACATACTTGGATGTTCAATGAGGAGATTCTCCAAATCTGTGACTCCGACCTGCGGTGCTTGACCATCTCCTGCAGTAAAACATGAAGGGGGTGTAAGTACCCAGGCCTCTTTTGAGTGCCCATGGTGAGTACGAATAATCAAATGACGAGAATGTGAGACTGGGCTCAGAGAGTTGGGTGTGGAATGTTTTGAAGGGCAAGACGAAGAATCACTCTTGGAAGGACTAATGTTATCAGAGTCAGTGGAGTCACCATGGAAAAGCATGCCAGGGTAACAGGTCACTTGACTTCGGTGGGCAGCCAGTTGGTTACCAAAGCAACAGTCTGCAAGAAAAGCAGGACCTAGGTTAGTCACTCTCTCCAATTTATAACAATTTCCTTAAAATATTTACTTAAAGTACAGTAAGTCAATTAATTATCTTTTTTATTTGTTTATATATAAATACACAGCAAAATCCATAATTCAATTTACAGGAAAATGTGCAATGAATCATGCCCACATTCTCTCTGAATTTTGATCAGCTAAGATTTTTTTAAAATCTATGATTATTGTTATTGAGATGTTACGGTGACTGTTGAACATGTCACTTCAAGTTACATCCTTTTTTAGAGAATAAACAATGAGAGCTAAAACAGTCATACTTTTCTAAACTAAATATATGTGTACTTGATTGATGGAAAATCTTCGAATATGACTAAATGATACTTGAGTGAAATATTGTTTAAACAAAGTGAATATATTACAACATTCACAAAAGATTCAAGGATAACTGCTCCGTCATCCATTTTATATTACAAATAAAAGCTTTATAAAAAGTTACATAATTAATAAAAATAATTGAAACATGATTTAAATTAATGGTAGAAATTGTTCAAGCATTTGTATACACAAATTATGTACAAATGAAATTCTAGCAAAAATGGTGGCAGAAAGTAGCAGTAATTCATGTTGACATATTTATCGTGCAAAAAGTAACTAATTATAATAATGTACATATATATACAAATGTACACAAATTAATGACATAGGTAAGCAAACCAATATTTATAATAAGACAATATTCTTTTCAAAGGAGTGCAATTTTTATGATGTTAAAAATCATTAAATAAAGTACAACAGTAAATAATACAATAACATAGATATTTGTGAACTAGAGGAGAGAATGACTAACTAAGTAGATTTCTTGAACCCTGTACCATGATGCATCCACCAACATGCAGAACTAAGATAACAAGACATGTAGCTGAGTGCCAAAATACATTAAAATGACTGTTTAACTTTAACCAATCAAATGATGAGATTTTTACCATTCATTGCTTTTTAACCAATCCAATGATGAGATTTTTACCATTCATTGCTTTTTAACCAATCAAATGATGACATTTTTCAATTTATCAGCTAAAACTTCTAACCAACCAAATGATGAATTCTAACCAATCTAATGACATGATTTTAAATTGATCAAATCATAAATTTTAACAAACCATTGGCAAATGATTAGCTAAACCAATCAAATAATGATCTTCGATCAAGCAAATGATTTATGTCTTTATGATTTTAATATAAGTATTCAGTCCTGTAAGAACTTTTTTTATACTGTCTATAACATTTTTAAATCATGCCAGCAAACATGTGAACATATATAGATGTATACTTGTATGTGTACATATTCAACATCAAAAGCTATCAGATTTGAACAACACAATTACACACAGTAGTGAAATAATGCACAAGAAGTATTATTTTGTATAGATAAATGGTAATAACAAGGGAGTCATGTTTTATCATAAAAAGTTCCATATTCCCGCTAACCTGAGCAATCCTATTTTTTAATCGCGGTCAATATTCACTTGCTCTTATTTTCATATTCATAAGAACAATACCTTAAAAGTTAAAACTGAATAAAATACCATACAACTCTGAATAAAGGCCCCAGTTGAACTTTAAGGTTAAATTAACAGCATCAGTAAATAGCCTACATGACCATAGAATGTGTTCATCTATTAAAGTTTAATGGCAAATTCTTGATGCCATTTGTTTAAATGCTGGATTTCCATGGCCTTGGATTTTAATTTTGCCTTTATAGGGATGGGCTCTTAATAGGAATTTTACGGTTTATTGGAAAAAAGTTCTGCCAACACTGAGCATACAACAGAGCATGTTAACGGAAATCAGGTTTTAATTTTCTCTACCTTAACTCCACATTCTAGCCTATTGTGAAAAACAATAAACAGAAAGGAAGTGTTTGACAGAATGCTTGAAATACACATAAGGATGTTGCATGCATTACATACTTATACATGTTACTTCGTTGTAGATACTGTACAATTAAAATTAAATAACAAAAGAATATTAATAAAAAAGAGTGCAAGAATAATTAAAAGCAATTATCTGATACTTAACTGAAAATATTGATACAAAATGAGAAAAAAATGATATAAATAATGTTTACCAATTTTCCAGTATTTCAAATACTATATCTATTTTTGTGTTAACCATACATGCAAGGTTTTAGATATATACTAGTATATACCATACATTAACCATGAAGACTAACCTTTATGTTCAACTACCACCCACTCCTTATCAGACGAGGCTTCAGTATCCATGGCAACTTGTTCAGCTTGGGCGACCTCTTTTTCTTCATTTTGTGGTTCACAAGAAGAACCTCCGAATAGGTAACTTGCCCAGCTCAACATTTTACCTGAAAGATTATAATTCATACACTACATTATTGAAATCTATTATTCACATTTTAACTTAAATTTCTATGAATAAAATGTTGATTTACCAAAACTCACCTAGCTGATTCTCTATAAATAACCAATCTGGTTCTTCACAAGAAACTGCCAATTTCAAACCTGTGTGGTCTGTGGAGTTACAATCAATGCTCTACGTTTTTAACAAAGTGCACAGGATTACAACATGTTACTAAATGAAAATGTTGGGAGGTAAAAATGTCTGAACAATACCTGAACTTAGACTTGAGTTCTTACACTTTGTTCCTTACACTTAAAATAGTACATTATCATGCCAGCTAGTATGTGCCAGTTCACAAATCAAATTTTAACAAGAAGTGTTTGTGAAACACGGATCCCTTCTGTGACCTTGACTTTTGACATGCTGACCTCAAAATCAATAGGTGTCATCTACATGTGATGACCAAACACCAAACCACATCTGAAGAGCTTGGGCCAAATCGTTCTCTAGTTATTGGTCAGATAAGGTTTGGTTTACTTAATGACAGACCGACAGACCCTCCGACTGACCAACATAATTATGCAAAGCAATATAATTCCTTTTCTTTGAAAGGGGACATAATATGTGACGGAATTAAACAGTAGAACTTCATTACACACTAATATATGATAGAAGACACATGAGTTTGGCAACAATAGATTTAAGATTAGGGCAGTGGCTTAAGTGAAAATAGTGTAAGTATGAAATTAACCACTGAACCTGTACGTAAACGGTCAATATCAAAACAGTAAACTACAATACATAATACAGCAGTCACAGAAAGGTTGTTTACCTCAAATAATCTTTTTATTTCAGGACAACAGGGCAGTGAACTGGTCAGTTCACAACATAAAAGTAATAATACCCCCCCCCATGTCAATAAGGTCAGTTAGTAGATTATATAGTACAGATTATGATTTATAAACTGTTATGTGTACAAAGTTCAACAAACTTGTATTCATTAATAAAAGAATTATATAATTATGCTTTCATGTATAATCCATGTATATAGTTATGCAATGCTAAAATTTTCTGAGTCTACTTAATAAATGATCAAACTTGATTTTGTTACAAACAATGGGAATTAACTTATTAAGTCCAAAAAAATTAATGAAAGAAAAGCATGCATACAATCTATAAATGTTACATAATTTATTACTCCATTTTTCTTCATTTTAAATGTATTCATCAATATTTTGAATTAAAACGTAAACACATTCTATGAAAAATGTTAATTCAAACTGCTGACGTAAACATAAAAAGGGATTTCCTGAAGAAATTCAATCCCTCCTAGAAATATCAATTACAAACACAAAAATGCAAAATAGACTTGCTCATAACTAATGTTTAAATAGAATAATGTTTATAAATTAACAGTTGAATAGTATGAGGAAAATTTTCAATTTATGCGAGACACATTATAATTGTTGTATATGTTAAGAGTTATGTAGGAAAACACCCTATACTCAGGCTTTATAGGCTAAAGTATGATTTGATAAATCAAGATTATGATCACATTAGACCTAAGAGTAACATCCATCTCTTTTTTTACATCAGTTAAACAAAATTAATTTCTTACCAGATTGATCAAATTGTATCATTCTATTTTTAATAAATCCAAATTAAGGGTTTATTTCATGCACTGATTTATGAAAATGAAATGCATATTAGTGTTACATTATGTTTTATAGCTTGAAAGATTATCACATTAACAATAAAATCTCTGTCATAAAAATTCAATAAATCAATACAAAATCAATCAAGAAGTCCATGGTTTCTATAGTAACACATAATGCATTAGAATGGTTATAATTATTGGGTGTTGTACACAGAATACAATGGAACAAAGGGGTTTTAGGGGACACAAAGGAACATTCCGATAAACTGATAACATCTGCCTAGACATGTGTTCGACACCAATGACTGAACTAATCAAAGAAAACAATATCTGTCACAAGTTTGTCACAACCACAGCAAAGCTTAGTAACAAAATATGTGTTTACAAAAATAGCTCACACTCAGCCAATATATTGCACAGTAACATATTTATAAGCTGTACATGAGAATAAATTGAAAATGCAGTGCACTTTGTCACATGCAGGATAATTAGTATTTATAGTATTTTATTTCCTATCATGTTGATTATGACCTTAAAGTTGAGGTTACAGGTATTCTAGATAAGTCACAATACAGTGTAACACTCCAATACTGACACATTGGACCCTGAGGCAAACTGTAAAAGTGACAGATTTGATAAAATTCTTCAAAAGCAGTAAGACCATACTTTAAAGTCACAAATCTGTTATTTACACTTAAATAACAACGTTGATGATTTTTATCAATCATAGCTACAAATGTTAATAAATAACAAAAATATGTAAAGATGCAACTTAATGATAAGATTCTTAATCACATGAAATACAAACCGAGGGCTCAGCGCAACAGTCATAACTTGTTCTTATTTCCATATGAGTTACGACACTGTTGCGTTGAACCCTCGAAACTCAAAATTGACAAAAATGTTTAAGCGCATCATGACTATTATATAGAATATTTACCACATCAAATATTATGTATGAATGTTTTCAACAGTAACTGTTATGTTTATAATATGCTTTCATGTTTAATCAAAATAATTTGAAGTGAGTGCATGATAGACTTTTATAATTACATCAATCATGAGTGTGCATAAATTTTAATAATTCTATCCAAAATAGATAATGAAACCATACTGGTGATAACTTAAAATTAACTGGCAAAACATATTTGTATAATATAATATAATAAAATTATGCACTATCTAATACTCAAATCAATCACTGAAGATCTACTCGATCAGTACTGACTGGATTTCTTCAGGGCAACACATTTCAGTCTGCATAGTTACAGGGTTATAGCAAGTGACATGTGCTAAAGCAAGTGTGTAACACTAGTTAATTTGAAAAGTGAAAATATAAATATCTATCACCAAGGAGTGAAGGACTGCAATTAGTTGAAAACAAAGGGTGTTGATAATAAGACCTTCCCAGCATCAGGACTGGGTTAACTTCCTTCCCCTTATGCGCGTAATGTTCATTTGCTAGCTTTGCCCCAGCAGACTCGAAAGACTATTGACAAATAAGTCAATTAATGTCTCACAGTTGTATTATAATACACAGTCATGTACTACAAATTATGCAAGCACTTCTACATTATTTGTTGTCATTAATTACCAATCATAATTATTTTAGCAACTAAAAAATTGTATGCATAGAAATTATGTTATTTACCTTATAATTCAAAATAGATAAACCTGTAAATAAATAAATCTCTTTATCCTCTTATCTACGTTTTCTTATCCATTAGAAGTTTATTTAATTGTACACTTACACTAGTAGTATAAAGCAGATTATCTCAGCACTGACTGTGTATTATATATAGGAGACTTACACAATTCTCTGTAAGGGGCGATCTAAATTTAATGATAATGTCATCGCTTTTATCTGAGGACAGTGTACTGGGTAAGCTTAATAAATAGACTTGAGGCTTTACTTATGTACATTATATACATTTATTGAATTATAGGAAAAAAACTTTTATTTTCCATTCCAATAACTGTTCAAAGATAATGTAATTTTCTATTACATAGATCTGTTACCATAGCAAGCATATGTTTTTTTCTAGAAAGAAATTTTAATATCCTGGAAGCATTTTGATCCAATTAACCCATATATGTCAGTATAATTATGTGCATCAAATAGACTTAAACTTTACTGACCACAACATTGCTTACAATTGTGCAACAGTTGCTAACACAATACAATAAACAGACTGTTATGAACATTTCATTCATAAAGCATTCCATGGAATTCCATTCTCTGTAAGCTTTTGAATGACCAATAACTCATTGTGAACAACATTGTTATTTGTTAGTAAGGCATACAAAAAAGTGTTTGATTACACACACATTAAATATAGAGTTGGAAGTAGACGGGTAGTGAAATTTTTTTAAATTTTATTATTTTTGAAAGCATCATGCCATGCCAAAAGGTAAAATAGTGAGTCATTGGGTGCACTGTTTCTCGGGCCTGATAAAAAAGTCTAGGTTTGAGGGAGAAAAGTTTGGTAGGTTAGACAACCAGTCACAAACAATATTTACACCAATCTTAAAAAGTTTCCTAGTAAGCATGACATACATGCACTGTATGGGTTTAATATCAATGAAAGAACATTTTGAACATAATATATCAATTACAAAGTTTGGTAAACATTAGGTGAGCCAACACCCAACAATACCAGGTAAACTAATTAACTATTGTGTAATTTTAGTATATCAGTCATATTAACTCAATAACAGATAGCTTTAAACCTAAACTTGGTCATACAAATTGAGCACATTGTACAGGGAAAAAATGTGACATTTCAATAACAACTTATGTAGACAATAGATTAATCCAGTGCTGAATAATCATACAGATAAATGCATATAATAACAATAATAACATAATTCCTTGTAAGCCTATTTAACAAACGAAGCATAAATGCCATAACAGCAACAATTGATGACCCCGTATAGAGGTCCCTAGGGGTTCTAATTCTAACTGACAATTTAGTTACCATTACGAACATAGTAAATATAGATGCAATAAATGTAATTGTATCTTAAGGCAATTTAGTAAAGCCATGTAATTGGCTGACGCAATAACGTTGAAATAAACATAGGAATATATATATACACTTGAAATAGGTTAATTATTTAACAAATTTTTACCTAATTTGTAATGCTGATTGGAGAGGACTCAGTGTAAGCACATTAAAAGTGTGTACATGTCCATGGTTATTACCAGTAAACATAATGAGAGTGAGAGATCAATTCATAATTGTTAATTTGTATGAAATGTATCCATGGGCACATACAATGACATTACTTCAAAGACAAAACATGTAGTTCATGTTTATGACTGTTGATTGCTTGGTGGACAGTCCTCTCAGTGGAGCAAAAAACTTTCAACTCATTTTTTTCAAACAGCTTACAATTTTTAGAGGATACAAAGCAATCACTGCAGGAAAATTACATATCTTCACAAATAAGTCATTCACAAAGACTACAATTTTCACGCTTGATTGCTTTGTATGACTATCCTCTAAAATTTTTTGCTTCCACCTACTTAAATTCACAATATCAGAATAGGACAGGGGTGTGACTGCTCCAAGAGCAAAAAGGCTGAAATACCCTAACCCCACCCCTTCATGCTAGCAAAAACATCATTTTTGAGCAGGTCAGACTGAATCTGGACACTTGTTTCAAACATAATAAGACAAAAAATAGGAAATCAGCTGAAAGGAGGAAGAATCACACCCCTATTAGGCTTAAAACTGCACGTTAGCCAGGAAGCAGTAAGGATGAAAAATAGAAGTTGCATAAATGATATTTTCTGACAATGATGGACAACAGATCAAAGGTGTGACACATTATATTTTAAAGATATTTTAATAAAAGAAGAGAGATACAGATCACTGTACACTACATGTGTGATTTGCTCTCAAGATGGCTGACCAGACAAAGTTACTTAGTATTTATTACTGACATGTGAACCTAATCACACCATCAATGAAATAAGTTTATTTTGCCTGAAGGTTCATTTCACGAAAATGCACCTGTAAGCCATATACCAGTCAATACTATTTTATGGTTTAATGAATATTTTATGACAATCACATCAGTATGCAGAATCTGTCTGAAACATAATTATTTTGTCAGTTTTAAAAAAGAAAATGTTCATAATAATTTTATCTTAATTATGTCAGCAACTTAAAACAATGCCTGAGACCAAAGAAATTCCATTGTCGAAAATAATAGTTCTCAGTTTAAAAAGTATCAGAAAATATACCCATGGATAAAATAATGTAGGAACAGTAAAATAATAAAAATGTATATGATATAAAGGAATCCGGATCTTGCATGTAACAATTTGGTTTGATTTGGACAATTTTTTATCCTATTTTTCTAGCATATTGTCATGTATCAATGACAAAACAATGAAATGGCAACGAGCCACACCAGTAAGACGATATTAATACCTGCACTTGATTATGCACAATCAGATGTTTTTGACTACCAGTGACTTATATCTGGAATAAAACATTTATCTTATAAATACCCTATTCAAAATGAACTTACCGCATTCATTCACTCAGTAATGTAAGTTGCTGAGGTAAGCTAGATTAATAGTTCTACCTTGAATGTTCTCCAAATGTTTGCTAATATTTCAAGTAACGTTGCCAAGTGATCAATAATCTCAACCAGTATATAGTATTGTTGATTAATTAATGTCTCAATCAGGCAAAGTTATATATTGATATATTTAGCACAATTTACAATCAGATTCAGATTTTCATCTTGCAAGCAGTTAAATACACAAGTCTACAATTATATGTTACGAAACTGACAATCATTATCAATACATAAACTTGCCCGTTGGAAAATACTCAACAGGTTTCAGAAGTGTAAGATGATATTTGAGCATTCACGTACAGACAATGTCTAACTCTAAGATTCAAACGTCTGCCTTTTTGTTTTTAAAACACTATATATCTACGCATTATTCACGGCTTAGTGTATCGAAATGCTACGTCAGCATAGAATAAAATCAAAACTAAGTTTCATCCTACTGTACACTCGTATTATGAATGTTAACTCGATAAATTGATCGCTTGGTGGGTTTCTATAAATAGAAAAGGCATAATTTTTTCTACCCATCGCAGATTTTGACGTCTAAATCTACAAAAATTGAATGAAAAACAGATTAAAAACTAGAAGTTCGCTTAAAGTATATACTAGTGCACAATATGGCAGAGGGAATCATTTGTTATTAGCCTAGATTTGTTGCATTTAGTTGTTTTTTACGAGTGACGTTTGTTCGTTGTCAAGCTGAATGAAGGTCACTACGCAGCGGATAGTCGATCAGCTGTTTAGTTCACAAAAGCATCGAATAAATCACTAAAAAACAGATGAAAAGTAAAAATTACTCACCGTGTTTATGTATTGCCTGTCTTACTATCGTCTAAATTCACTGTTTTCTTGTCTTTTCAACAAATATTCAAACAACAACTACTTTTCTAATGGACGCTTCTTTCTCCCGATCTGTCAGATTTCAGGCTAGCAAGGTCGCGCCTATGTTGTGTTTATGTTTGCTAGACGCGTTTTGATTGGTCAATTCGTTGTTGTCGTTACTTAAAATAGTAACTGTTTAATATTCATGAGGCCTTTGTTCTATATTTAGAAAGAAGCATGTGTGCTGAATGTTTACATCATGTGAACGACACGAAGTATTATTTGAGGCTCAGCACGGGGAATTTGGACTTAAAAACTTTATAAAAGATAAAATAAATAAACGTGTCACTTTTGTTGTAACTGTATGTTACCGATAGATATAATTATGTGTAAGTTCCGATAAATAGATAGCGCCATTGGAATTAATAAAATTTTAATATTTTGTGTGGCCCCCTTGTTAATAATTGCTTATTCCTTGCATGCAGACGAAGAGTGAAAATTACGGGAAATAGATAAATTAATCTGGACTAACCTGCTTGAAACATGAAATAATACATAAACCCCATTCAAAATTCAAGTCATGTACAATTAAATGTATCTAACTGCATTTGGAAACAGATAGGATATATATAATTATATACTGGTAATTAATTATTGAAGGTTTCCACTTACCAATTCTGTGAGAGGTTAATATTCGTGTCTTAAATTATTTATTGAAGAAAATGAAATGCTCCCTCTGGTTCCAATTCGTGCAGCATCACGTGCATTATTTGTTATTATCACATAAAATTGACATAATGCATGCATGTACACAACAAACATTCATGAAAAAATGTGTTAAATAATTATGATAATCTTAATTTATACTTGTATTATAAATATACGTTGCATCTGACTCTATATATACCTAAATACGTTTAAGTTCAAATACATACATGACATAATATATATACATTATTTTCGTTTATATCAATTATAGACCAAAGCAGATCTGTAAATATCTATAATCAGCTAAATTATGGAGCTTTATTTCGGGATCATAATTACTTCCCACTCATTAACTCGATCCATATATGGACATAATTGTCACATCTAATTCTATCAGAGACACAAATTACATATTTTATATACGTCTGTGATTCTATATACATACTTAAACATTCGATAGGCCCGAGTAAGAATTAAACAGGACATTATATTGAAATACAGCCAATTGCATAACCAAGCAGCTAGGGCTTGTATAACAGGTTTTGCCTGTTACCCAAATATATACATTTACAAGTATGAGTTATACAAAATACTGAGCTATATATTTATCGGCTTTTTAAAAAGGTCTATACATATATTATAGTCAATGTGCAGTCGATGCCACAATTAAAAGTCCAACACAGTTCCCTCAGGAATTGTATAAATATCCAGGAGATGAAAACTGTAACTGAAAACTGGCTTTGTTCGTTTCTGGTTAATATACTTACCCTACTTTTACCCTAGCCCGAAGAATGGTGCATCAACTATCTCATTCTTATACCATTCCCACACACTTTCAAAGACTCCAAAAGAAAATAAGCCCCAACGAATCTACACATGATTTTTTAGGCCTAACATGACTAAATATGGATTGTATATTTGAATTAGGCCAGCATCATGCTGAAAGTCTGTAAAGTCAAACCTGTGTAAGTGGGTACCTCAAAATAAAGGACACCCTGTGAATAAAGCCCATTCTCTTAAAAACCGTCATTGTTTATTAAGAACAAAAAAAAACTCTGAATTAAGGTCACCTGTCAATAAAAGTCACATTTGGTCTTTCCTTCGGATGGCCTTTGTTCACAGGTTTGACTGTACCGCACATTTGTCACCCAGCGTCAATAAAAAATTAAGGTGATGAGGTTATAGACACCTCAATCAAATCTCAGGTCATACAGGTAGTGAGGTTATACCTCGATCTCAATCATACAGGTAGTGTGGTTATACCTCGATCTCAATCATACGGGTAGTGAGGTTATACCTTGATCTCAATCATACAGATGATGAGGTTATACCTTGATCTCAATCACACAGGTGATGAGGTTATACCTTGATTTCAATCATATGTAGAGGATGAGGCTATATCTCCCACCATAAAGGTGATATGGCAATATACACATCTCTCAGACACAGGACATCCAATAATGTTTGTTTGGCTTTGTATTTTTCAGAAGTTTCATCTAAAACAATTGTAGATGATACATGGCACATGTCACACGATAGTGGACTTCGTGCTCAGGTGAGCTAAAACTTAGAACATGCAGAATGGAAGAAAAAACAAATACAGATAAAAATAACATTATATTATGGTACTAAATATAATAATAGCAGCATAGTCAGAAAATCATGGCAATAACAGTAGAAATAAACAAACAAAGCAAAAACAGTCAAAGCAAAATTAGTAACAGCATATTCCAAAGTCACATGGTTTCTATAAAAAATAAATACCAAAAATTCATTTTGCTTTTTTTTAAAAATGGACATTTTGTAGGACTGTCACCGATTCATTCATTTCCAAAGTAACAATTTTGATATACATATACATTTTTGTACTTGTGTATTTATTTTTCTAAAATATTTTTCTAAGATAAACAAAATAATCAGTGGAATAATGAAGTAAATTGACAATATTTCATGAAAGAATCATTAGACAAAAACAAGTTTGTTTCTGGTTACCTGCTCATTAAAATTGGGTATGTAGGTCAGGGCTTTGTTTTGGCTCTTAGAAGTGTGGGGAAAGATAACAAAGTGACAAAGAGAATGTAACATACTCAGAGCCTTATAAAAATCCTAAAATTGATAGGAAAACTTAGTATACATGTAGCCTGATGTAGGTCAGGTATTTTTTAAGCTTAGACAGTGGTGGTAATTATACACTTACAGTTCAAGACAGTATCCGTTTCCTAATTCACTGAACAAAGTTCAATAACACATTCTTCACATATTACAGACTTTCTGTACTGTAAAGTTGCCTTAACTTTTCTACTTTTGGATACAGTGCAACCTCTCCAGAGCGACCCTCTATTGAGCAACAACCTCCCTTTAACAACAGCATGATTTTTTTCCCACTGCATGATTGAACTATTAATTTAAAGTCCCATAATCATATAAATGTATCGGTCGTAATAGTTTCTGTTTGTCCTATAACAGAGGAATCCGGTGTGTTTTCCTACCGTGCATACTTTATAGCAAGAAAAATGTTTCCAAAACCGATATTGTATTTTTTTCAATATCATTGAAAAATTACTATTTATAGAACAGCTGTGTTTTTCCGCCGTCATATTAGCTTTTTGCTATAAAAATATATATGCAAAAAACAAACAATTGTTGATATTATCCCAAGATAATAATTACCGATGAAACAAGCCTTTTTTCTTCTAAAAACACTCACTACGTATACGCTGTGAATTTTGCTTTTGTAAACTTGAAATATATGGAGCGTGTGACGTCACTTTATGCTGTGTGCATAATATGACTGCGGGAAAACACAGCTGTTCTATAAATAGTTTTTTGTTCAATGATACTGAAAAAAATACGATAATGGTTTAGGAAACATGTTTTCTTGCTATAAAGTATGCACGAGAGGAAAGCACAACGGATTCCTCTGTTATAGAACAAACAGAAACTATTACAACTGATAAATTTATATGCTTATGGGACTTTAATCTATTGACTTTACAGTAAAATTAGTCAGATACAATTTTTAATAATAAGCTCCTGAAAAAATGAACATCGGTTATGAATGGTTGGAGCATTATAAAACATACCATGTCTATCACAGATCATCAACCAGTCAAGATTGGTATCTTAACATCTTTATGAGCTTAGTGGGTAATTTAAGTTCATTAATTTGTTTGAATGGAATATGATTATTTATAAAGTGCTTCCGAATAAATATCAAGGATTTCAACTGCAGTGATTGGGGATTAGATGCAATTTGTCTTATCCAAGATCTAAATGCTACGTTTCCATGGAAAACATCAGTGTCATCATCTGATGCCAAGAAAATGTCATCATCGTCACTATCATCATTGCTGTCATTATCTGTATTTTCGGCATCTGCTACTTCATCTATATACGCATGACTATCAGACTCAACATCAGCAAATATGTAAGACTCTTTCCTCAAGTCAACACCATTGATCACAAGAAATTCAGCCATTTTATATTCTGTGGATTCCAAAGCAAGATACAAATAGCTGCACATATCATTTCCTTGTTGATTAAAAGTTTTATACTTCATGTCTATGTCTGTTCCATGAGACAGAAGAACTTTAACAAGCTCAATATGACCACTTTCAACAACAGCACACATAAGGTGTTGTAATCTTTCTTCAGTTTGCATTGTGTCCTTAAGGTTTACATCTCCTACTTCAAGAATGGTATCAACAAGCACAGAATCTTCATACAGGAATGCAACATCTATAGCAGTTTCTGACATTAGATTTGGAACAACAACTGCACCTTTGTCGCGAATCATAACCTTCAGCATTTCAACAACTGACTTTGGATCCTGTTTCTTGGAACGGTGGACGAGAGCATGTAAGCATGTATCACCAGATTCAGTACGTAAGTTCACATTTATTTCTTTGCTATCAGTCACTAAATATGATGCAACATCAAATGACTGTTCTGTGAGTGCTATGAACAGAGCAGACTGTCCCAACCGATCTGTCAAATTAACATTAGCACCATTTGCCACCAGAAGTTTAGCAAGTTCAACATTATTGTTTATTGCTGCTAGAATTAAAGGAGAAACATCTAAGTCAAGACGAACATACCTACATAAATGCTGGCTAAATATCATGTTTGGATTGGCTCCTTTTTTCAGAAGAAGTTTCGGAATCCTGTTGTCCCTTGTCTGCCACTGTGGCGTTGATGCGATTGCAACAAGTAAAGGGGTATTGTTCACATTATTTTTCATATCAACCTTGGCCCCATATTCCAATAAAAGTTCAACCAATTCAGCATGACCCTGTCTTGCAGCAATATGTAAACATGTTTCTTTCTCATACATAGACACTGCATTTAGATTGGCATCTAGCTCAGTGTCAGTATGCATATCAAGTTCTATAGATTTCACTAACTGGTCCCTTTTCGATCCTATCACTTTATTCAACAAACACTTCATATTTTTAAGGTCTCCATTCCGGGCACATATATGTAGAGGCGTGAGTCCAGCTCTGTTATAAACCTTCAGCAAACATTCAGCATCGTTCACTAATACTTCAACAACTTCTGAATGTCCTTCAAGCACTGCTAGATGTAATGGAGAATTTCCGTTAGCATCAATCATATTGATTTTACATTTAATGTCTGACTTACAATTCAATAACCATTTAACTACCTGCAGCATGTTTTGCTCAGTGGCAAAATGCAAAGCACTTTTCTTTGTCAAAGGGTCCACTTTATTAAGATCACACTTTGGCTGGTCCATAATCAATTTAATGATGTCAAGATTGGCCTGTTTGCCACATATCTTCCCAGGTGACTCTTTACGGATTGCAAGAAGTAATGGTGGCTCACCGTCATAGTCTTGTGCATTAACGTCACAACCAGAGTCTAATAAAAACTTGGTAATTTCATAATTTCTTGTTTCTATGGCACCACACAATGACGTTCCTCTCATACCTGAAATAAAAAGTAACTATGGTTTAACAAATTTGTCTTTCCTAAAGTATGATTAAGAAGCCTTGACTTGAAATGCTGTGTTAAAACTAGTCAAATATTCAGTTATGACACCAACATTTTAGTCAGCTTACTGAAAATATTCAAGAAATTCATTACACATACAGTCAAACTTGTGAACAAAGTCCATCCTCTGGAAAGACAACATGAGTCCTTTATTGACAGGTGGTCTTTAATTGGAGGTATTTTTTTCTTTAGAATATATTTTTTTAAAGAACGGTCTTTATTTGCAGGGTGGTCTTTGCTTGAAAGTCGCCACTATCTGTTTCTCAAAGCAATAGAGATGGTTAACCAAACATGTATAAAAAAACACCCATTTGGCATATTTATATATACCGTACTGATATCCAAAACTTATTTGTTTACTGATATTTAGGGGAATTTAAACCTATAATTAAAGGGCATTTAATGGCGGGAAGACGCATGGTCTTCATACACATACACAGGCCTTTATTCAACATATATTTGATCAACAACATCAATAAATAAATGTGTTACAGTGTAGTCATGGTTCTCAAAATGGCCCTTATTCGCAGGAGGGTTTCAAGTTATCAACTCAGGTCTAACTGACGGAATATATCAAATGAAAATTGGATTTTGACAGATCTTACCTAACACACAATCCATGTCGGCTCCTTCACGAACAAGCTTCTTCACTTCTGGAAGTAACTCCACTTTTATAGCTCTATGAAGTTGGTCAGCCTTGTGCATTTTTATCGTTGCATGGCATCATGTAACTAAATCTGAAAAGTATGTTTAAGTGAAACTTGGTCAGTAATATGCATTCTAATTTCATTTATTTATTTCTTCTAATCTAACGCCATTTTAAACACTATTTCAGTCATATCTTGGTGGGTAGTTATCCTAACCAGCTTCCCTACATTTCATTTAGGCTTTAACCAGTACTAACCACATTCTATCCGCAGGCTACTACCAAGCTACCCCACATAATTCAGAGGTGGAGGGCAATTTAACATATGATGTAATATCTTCAGTCAAATTTGTCAGAAAGTGTGAGCCTTGCCCAGGATTTGAACTCACAACCTCTTGATCAGTAGACCATTTCTCTAACCACTGATCTAACCAGGTGAGCTTCTAATTGCATGAAGAATGGATTGTGAAATTGTGCTTATCTTAAAATAGTTTGCATATTGGACAACCATTATCTTAAATGACCAAAACTGAGCTCTTTTTTAAATCTAAGTGAGCTTGCTTTACTAGTTCAGACGGGTCATCCTTTAGCCTGAGCATCCCAAAGTCTTATTAGCTGGACATGTTAAGTGTTGTGTAACTTTCTTGTGTTCACTTTTAGTACAAAAATGTTCGATACTGATACAGCAATCTAATAAGTTAATTGTCGTCAAAGCTTAAGGTCTTTGACAAAGAAGTGTGCAAGTCCATTGCAGTTCAAAAAGACGAAACAAAAAAGATGAATTTAGTTATCATGGTACCCAGAACTATATGAGAAGCTGAATCAGTAAGACTAATGTATATATAGGGTTACATAAGGAATTGGTTTCATTGTCTTGTGGAAGTTTAACTTTTAATGTAAGTGTGACATATTAGTGATCTCTGTGTAAGCCTTTTAAATAACATTCAGTACACATGTATACACATGTATATATGAATTTGTAAGATGAGCATTTGCAGAAGTATTCTTGAATAATGAAAATGTACTGTAGAGTAAAATACAGTTAATACAGAAATTAATAAATACCACGAAAACTGGTTATGCCATCCAGGGATGCTATATTACATTGTTGTAATATAGCATCCCTGTGCCATCCTAGTCTGTTTATGCTATTACATGAAATCGTATTATTTAAAGTACATGTATTAACTAAGTGACAATCACATTATTATCTACCTTAATTTATCACTCAGAAAACATACATGTATACTTTAACTGCTTTAAATTTGATCAGCTCTAAATACAACCGCATAAAGTACATAGAATTTAATGACAAACCATACCTCAACTATTATAAGAGTATCCCCGATCAATCGAACAGTGCTGACTCTGGTCTGACTAAATTTTGCAATCAGAAGTTTTCCTATTTTCTTCACACTTTAGACATTTTATCAAAGCTTGCCGCTAGGCTGAAAAAGAAAACCTTGGTTTTAAAAAAATATGATTTGTTCACTAGTTTTATTGAACCAGCGACTATTATACTTGTATTGAACTAAATCAATGATATTAAACCTGCCATAGGTACAATATGTAGATCTACTTTCTGATTTACCAAATCACAGCTATTTAAATTAGGAACTAGTCTTTGTTAAATATTTCAAAATAGTTGTTACATAGTCCGAATGCAAAGACTTCAAATATCCTGAATTTGGACAGGCCAGCTATTTTTCCCACGTGTGGAATCTTGGCAGACTTAATTAACTGTCTTGGAAGTTGGAAGTCCCTGAGAGATCTGTCACTAGTCTATATATAAGAAACATTATTATACCTGCATGATCAAGTGTCAAGCCGTTTTGTGAAGCTAGAAATATCATCTAATAACATTAAATTATTGTCAGTAATATTCGAAAAACTAATGTAACGAAAGAGAAAGTAAATGACTCACAATGACAGCACACCAACCTTGTGTCATGTCCTCAGCGTTTGTATACATCCTGTTTTCTTCAACTGGTTACCGTTCCAGCTAATAGTGCACTAAAATATCTGTACAGCCGGAGGCAACGGGAACCAGTTCAATCATATATTAGACAACTTTAACAAACTATTCCCACAGTCAAATACGTATTACTTCCCTTGATATGAAATTTTCTATAACATTGTAACAAAAAATGGTCTTTGTAGTGCAATATATATTTGTAAGAATGTTATTATTGTAGGGCCTGCTTGGACTCCATATTTATAATATTTATCGAAATTTTAAACCCCTAGCTAGCTCACATTTGATTATTAATGTAAAACAACCACCTCTTTATTACCAATACCTGATTATAACAACCATGAGACAGTTATATATAACCTTGATATTAAAACCATTTTATTGGATCCTTAGCATGGAGGTTTTACTGTAATTAACATAATTTTACGAGATGTAATAAAGGTTATGTAAACGTTGGTTATTTTTGAATATGTAAACACTTAATAGTTACGGAATAGAAATGCTGTTGTAGAATTTGAATTTATTAAAGCATGCAGTATATGATAATTAATGTACTGGTACTAGTGTTCCAAAATCAGGCAGAAAACACTATCAATTACCGTATTAAGAATTAAATTGATAGGAAACATTTCATCGATTAATATTATCATCAAAGTTTCTAAGAAGAATGACCAAAATAATGTGTATCTATAACACTGAAGCACAGACTTGGCTGATATATAATGCATGCTATCTAATTCTCTCAGAAGCAAATTTGATTATAATTTTATATCAACATTTATTTGTATGAGGACTGGATTCCATTAGCACTAATAAATAAGATTGAATATGAAAGTGTGGCAATGTTTTGTATCAATCAAATATAATTATAAAAAAGATACTTCACATGCTTTAAATATTAAGAACAGAATGAATCAATAGTGACAATTTTCCGTTTCATTTGCCACTGAATTTTATGTACCAGTTATGATTTCTCAATAGTCTGCAACTGTTTTTTTTTATTATTATTCATATGATGACCGCAAAATATAAAAAAAAAATTAATGACGCAACATGACCCTTTTAACTATAAAATTTAATTATTATTATTTTTTAATAAGAATCTGAAGTTGAGTCTGTTTCAGTCTTTGATTCGTTTAATACGTCTGTATGTTTTTATGGGGTACCTCCGTGGTCAAGTGGTGAAGGTCTCTGACTAATATTCACTAGTAGCCCCTAACAGCTGTGAGTTTGAATTCCACCTGGGATCAGACAAAATTTCACAGGTGAGGAAGCTATCCATTTAACTGAATTAAAGAAGGCTGGTTGTTCGACCCAGGCCTGAGGTATTCCTGTTAAAGCTGGTAGGTCACCAAATTACGCAGGCTACTGGTGTGATAATAAAACCAAAAGAAAATAAATGTTTTTGTAACACAACTGTAATTATTTTTCAATAGGATAAAGATTTGATCAAATGTTTGTTGTTTACACATAACAGGTCAGTGTTTTATACCTGTATTCTCTTGAGAAATTTAGTATTACCGGTAACTGGACATGATGCACTTAGTGTGTCCATAGTCAGTCAAAGTTTCAGCATAATTGTATTAAAAGGTGATAAGTAGATTTCAGAAAGTAGAAAATTAAAGATTAAGGATATAAATAATGCTAATTTACAAATTAAACTTTTATGTTAATCTAATAATGATAACAGAATTTTAAGTTTTTTAAGCGCTCAGATTCAACAATATATCGGTAATCTAAATCTCAGGTAATTTGTATGATATTAAATAATGAAAACCCAGTAAATTTAGTTTTCCTTGTAAATTATATCTGTTAGATTCAATATGAATGCATTGATTATTGTACGTAACAACAAATAAGTGTTCAGCACAGTAATAATGTGTGTAGATTAAACAGGTTTTTACAACACTTCAGTCTAAACCATATTCCTTCATTTATATGCAGCGATTTCAGTGAAGATTTCAACATTTAACATAACTCTTATACAAATGATGTGACAATAAATAATCAATCAGAAAATGCAGTCAGAGGTTTATTTTCAACAAAATCAACAACGTTTATCACAGACAAAGAAACATTTTTGTAATCATAAAACTGTATCCTTCAAAGTAAAAAAATATACTAACTTGATAGTTATATCCATATACACAAGATAAATACAGAGAAATAAATATGTGAAAGCGTACTACACTTTCTTTTACAAAAAGTTTACATTTTACATACATGTATGTATATAATTATGTCATTACATGTGTATGTATTTGTTAAAACACTTCATAACAATGTAAGTCAAAGAAAGCACTTAATAAATATAATTTACTATGTCTCTGCAAGGCCAAACATCACCCTTTAAACTTTTTGTAACACTTAATGTGTTTTATAAGACATATCTAGTTTGTTCCATCAAACAAAGGTGATGGCCATAATCACATCAAAACAGTTATTACAACATGTATACAAGAAAAGTATCAATTATTATTCAGTCTGTAACTTCAGGTGAAAATGCCTTAGACAAACTTGTACAACATTGCATTTTTTACATTAAGTACAGATAAAAATAAAAACAGAATTTCACAGTTTCGGACAAATAATTTCACACAGCAATTATTCTCTGTGTAAATCTGTTTTTAACGAAACAATGTTTGGAACAGCTAATGAGAGCCATCCAAGTGGCTCTGTATATGTATTGTAAAAGAAATATTCTTCATTTTGTTTAATATTTAATAAATTTCAAACATCTACTTTGCATATCCAAAGGTTAGAGTCAGAGTGTCTCTGTTCACAGACTGGATTGCATGTAACGTTCATGCTATTACATATAATCCTGTTTAATATGACATCATCACCACACTTGTTCAAAGTTTTGCTAACTTAGGAAGGGAGATAACTCCATCATGTTTCTGGATTCAATAGGTCAGTCTGTGTATTCTCCATAAAACTCATAGATGAATGAACTCTACAGAAAACACAATGAGTCAAGTCTTTGTAATCTTCTAAGTGAGCCATGGAGAATGGCTTACCACAGTTTTCACACTGAAATCATAAAATATGCACAGTTCATTATTTTGTTAATTGAATACAAATAGCAATACAAAGTGATATAGATCTAGTGATTACACAACACACATCTATAATTGACAAGGTATTTTCAGTTCAGTAATGGGGTTAAGCCATTATGAACAAGGTTCATGTATTTATGAACCAGAAATGAACCAATTTATTTCTGAAACATAATTTTCAAAACCAAGTACGAGCCTGCCTGATGTCAGATGTACATTTGTATTAACAGATACATTAAGTAAGCTTTTAGTAGTAATTGGCAGTGAGTGTGAATGTATTGCTTCAAATGAATGCAGCAGCAGGAGATCAATAGTTGTAGAACTACCATAGTTCTACATCAATCATTTTTATAACTACAGTGCTAAATGGTCCAAAAATGTGCCTGCCAAAATAACAGTTCTTTGTAAAGCTAAAATTCAATAGTAAGCAAACACTGTCCAAGACAGGAAACTGGAACTACTTATTTGGTCAATATCCAATATATACTGTTCCTGAGAGAGAGAGGGTAGACAATGTTAATTTGATTAATTCTGAACAATGCAAGGGTCATAACTCCAGACTACAAATAGCATATTGGCAAGTTATTCAAATTGACTAAGATATTATGCCAATATGCATTGTCAACAAGTTTGATGAAGATCCAATAAACCTTGTTCCGGAAAGAGACAGTACATACTTTTCTCAGGGGCATAGAAACATAGTCTCTCAATCTAAATGAAATGTCCAATAATCTTAAGAGCAGCCACTAAATTTACCATATTTAATTTAGTCCTTCACATGAATTAAATACAACTATTAATCCAAGATTTAGTACAACATTATATGATAGTCACTTCTTGTATGTCAGAAAAGTCAACCAAACAGAAACGCCATAGCTTTTTTCAAATCAACAAATATCTTTTCTTTTGAGGACAATATTGTACATTGTACATTACAAGAAACAGAGTAAAAAAACTGATATTTTCGTACTTTGGTGATTTTTACGCCAACAGCTCTCTTCTTCTCCATGACTATAGGTATCTTGTCTGAGTCTTCAATATTCCATAATCTTATTGTACAGTCCTGTAGAAGATATCATAATAAATAATACAAATGTACTATCATTTTAATGGATGATACACAGCTCCCATCAATACACAAATTGCAAATTGAATGAATAATACAGTGAAACCTCATAATAACCATCAAATATTTTCACACTGATTTTTTAATACCGTACATTTCCTACATCAACTTGAAAATGAGATCACTTTCATCATTAAGACCCAAAAGTTATCTGTTATAGTTGTTTGAGTTTTGTGCCCCTTTTCAACAGTCAGAGTCATATGAAATGGACAGTTCATCTAACCATCATTCATGGGAAGAACCAGTACTAGACTCCCATCCTCCATAAGCAACTGTCTACTATCTCATATAAAGAGACATGGTCAGTAACATGGCTAAAACCCACGACCCTCTAACAGTGAGAGGTTACAGTGATTTGAAATCAACGACCTTAGCTATGGAGGTTGGTCCAAAATTGATCTTCATACTGAGGTATCTATACTTTTAAAAGCTCACTGTCAACGGTACAACATACACATTTTGTCAAATGAATATGGTATGCATTAAAACATTGTATTTGATATTTATTAAACACATTTATTTCAGTATTTTGAGAAAAACCATACCCTATTAATTGCAATAAGAATAAAAATATGAGAACATACCCTGGCACATGACATCAGCCATTTCTGGTCCTGACTAAAACAAACATCTTCCACCCACCCGGTATGACCCTATCAATGAAAGCAAAATTAATGTAGTACATGTTTCTACACTGTACAGTACAACCTCTCCAGAGCGGCCACTGTAGAGCAACAATCTCTCTATAACAACACCTTCAAAATTTCCCTAAGCTGATATTGACGATACATTTAAGCTCTGTAGAGCAACAACCTCTAAACAACGGTCAATATTCGCAGCTCCTACAGGTTGTTGCTCTACAGAGGCTGTACTGTATATCAAATACAGCATTAAAACTTAGCGATTGCCCAAGAAAATATATAAAACTGACATCTATATTATGGTGAACTCTATCGTCCAATAACTCCATTACAAGATATTACCAAACACTGAACAGAAACTTCTTAAGTTTTTTAAATATTTTCCGTTAGTTTTTGTTTGATGGAGTTTTACATGCCTTTTCAACAGTCAGAATCATATGAAGTGGACAGTTCACTATATCCCAATCACTATAAGCTTCTGTTAGTTTTGGAGTATTTATCCTTGCCTTGGATAGGCATTAACCCTCATAAAATCAAACTTTTACCAGCACTCAAAATTAATCAAGGTAAATCAAGTACAGATGATCACGGACATATTGAACACGTTGGGATTCAAATAATTATTATATCCATAAATCACTACCGACCGTTACATCTGTTAAAGGAAGTCGAATTTTTCATAAATTGTACTTCTAGAATTTGATTATTCCAATGTTTACCTGCAATCTAATTTTCTGTATCTCATTTTCAACATCCCATACAACTACAGTCTGATCATATGACCCAGATACCAACATTAATCCTGAAATATAGAAATTTGTTAACATGAAATTAATGCAAATTAAGTATGTCTCGTGTATTATCTGAAACACTAAATGTTTCTGAGAATACTGTAGTTTCTCATTGACTCAAACTCACAGGGACTTTCGAAATCAGCTCTAGTTTTCCAGAATTTTAGCAAACTGGGGTCGTACATATCACTCCATCAAGTAGAGTTTTTAACATTGCATTTTTTGTTCTTCTGTGGACTGTTCATTGGTGGACTGTAGGCTAGTTTGTTGTCAAGTAAATGGTCAGACAATATTCTTTAGGTCACTGTGACCTTTACCTTTGACCTTAACATCAATCAGGGTGATCTATATCAGATTACAAAACTTCCTTCCAATCCTGAGGTCTGTAGGCCAAACTGTGCTCTAGTTAAAGGTCAGACAATATTTTTAAGGTCACTGTAATCTTGCCTTTCGCCCTATTGACCTTAAAATCAATGAGGTGATCAACATGTGAAGTTGTGAAAATGACTCATGACTTCTAGATCATAAATACAGCACATTTCTTTAAATTTCAATAATTCAGGGCTTTTTTCCTTCTAAAGCAGGGGCTGTTAACAGGCGTCTTCCTCTCAGGAAAATTCTTTAAATCATGCAGTTTTCCCCTAAACTTCAATTTACATCAAGTGTTTTCTTCCCCTTTTGCAAAAAGTATGCGTTATTTTGCCCCAAATTTGAAGAAAAGTCCCTTCCCCTACCTGTTAAAAAAAGCCCTGATATATCAAGAACAATTTTGCAAGAATCAGATCAGAATCTTATCACTTACCATCCTGACTAAATTTACAACAGCTTACAGACCCTTCATGAGCACTAGTAAGTTTAACTGGCCCCTTAGAACGGTATGTCCCCGTAGCGATGTCCCAAATGCATATATTTTTATCCCAGGCAGCTGTGGCGAATTTCCTCTCATCTTTTGTAATGTCACACCCTGATACAACATTAATGTGGCCCCTAGAAGAAAAGCAATACATTGGAATACATTTATACAATGTCATCCTTAAAAGAATGGTGGCAATGTGGCTCAAACATTAAAGCCACAATAAACTTCTGGAACAGTGTATTGTCATCCGATGATAATTTCAAATCTGTGGTACAGAATCGTAAAATGGTCCATATAAAACAGAATGACAAGTATTCTTCTACCGATATCTTGAATGAAAATTTTACATTTCAAGCTAAATTGTTTACTAAAGGACTCTTCATATGTGATACTGAGATTGACAAAATTTTGCGTTTTGCGATAACGAATGGATGGATAGTGTACATTATACAAGTACATGATGTAATACACACAAAATTGCAAAATGTATGGAATTTTATTTTTGACTTGTGGATATGTGTGCAGTTCAGATCATTTACTAAAGGTTTATGAATCTTTCAGAAAAGCTTGGCAAATGTTGAACATTCATACAAAATACTAAATATTGTTTCTGTTAGTAACTTCTCAAGGAAGGAACAGCCAGATGAGATCAGATATGGGTTCCTTCTGAACCCTTTTGGTAACATTATAATATCACATTCTTGTGACGTCTTTTGTACATTAATGAATAATACCAATAAAGAACAATTTTTTTAGTCAAAATTGCCAAAACATATTTTGGGTCATATATTGAAACCTTTTAAGCTGCAAACTTTTTTTAGGATGACCCATATACACAGATTGAGTCTCAAGCTTAAAAACTTTAAATCACTTAATAAGTTAAGTCTGAATCCAATGTTTGTTCGCAACCAGTGTGTTTGCAACATGTTACGGAAAACATTAAACAATTATGTTGAAAACTTTTGCGATCTTCACATAACTGTCATAAAAATATCTTGGAGACACAAAAGCAATTTAACACTAAGCAGGGTTCTCATCTAGTTTGTGGCCAACAGACCAAAAAAGCTAGACTAACAGGCTGCTATGGGGGGGGGTCGGGCATTTTCCATGGTATTCCAATGTTTAATCTCGGAAACGAAAGGATTATAATAGATGTCCGCCATCTTGGAATTTAATATGTTCGCCTGATGCCTTTTTCAATGTTTATACTTAGACTTTGTGGATTATAAATGTATCTCAATATATTTAAGGAATTTGTTGCATCCTTTATCAATTTCCCCTGCCCAATTGCCAGAGTTTTAGTATAATCAAGTTCATAAACACCCGATTCCAGCTGTCGAACATTGCCGAGTATGTAGCAATGCATTGTGGGATTGTCTAACGATATCGTTTGAGCTTTTTTTAGCAGTTACGAATCCATGTATGTATATAAATCCTTGATAACATTATTCAACAGCAATGTGACAAAAACACACACTCAGTGTTAAATCTAAATTCTATCCTTTTCTGAATCCATTTTTGCCTGTTCTGGGCTCCCATCAAGAGTTTGTTACAAATACTTATTGTATCTTACTTACTCTAAGTGTATAGTGGTTTTCCTAGTTTTTAAATCAAAGAATTTTGTAGTTCTGTCCATGGATGTAGTCATGATCTTGTCATTATCAGGTGCAAATATCACACTGGTTATTGTACTTTTGTGTAAATCTGTAAAAAATAAATTAAGATAAATTATGGTAAATAAATTTTTCACAGTCTTTTTTACAATGAACGGCTTTGACAAACTTTTTCATTTGTTTTACTCAAATTAGTAAATATTTCCAATTCTTGAATATCAATTCCTTATAAACAATGAGACAGTAGCTTAAACACACAGAAATACAAAGATCACATTACTAATGCTATAATAATTTGTTTACAAATACATCAGATTTTGAAAATATATTAAATGAAAGTCACTTAATACTTAATATAATTAAAATTCTTAAATACATGCCAGTCACATTTATTGTGGATTTTCACATCAGTAACAAAGTTTTAGTAAATCACATCTCACAAAAGTGGTCAGATGGCCGGATTAGATCTCTAAAATACAAAAATCATTTCTGATATTATCAATTAAATTAAATATTAATCAAGTTTCATGCCTGGAATACTGTGAATTATTTCTCCACTGTTCACATCCCAAATCTTCAGACAATAGTCTAAGTCTGAACCAGAGACAGCCATCTTGCCATCACCTGATATCTTACAGCACATCACCATTCCATTGTGATTTCCAGACCACTGAAATAAATCAAATCATTTAAAATCTATCTTCAGCAAAACTGAAATAACTTCATCATCCTGAAAATACTATAATTGTTAGCATTTACAGCGTATGATAAGAGTCAAGCATATTTTTGGGTATATACATGTAGTTGATAGGTTCAGAAAAAGGCAACATTTACTTCTAAAATTATTCACAGGCCTGGCCTATCTTTGTGAGAAGTCCTGCATGTAAGTATTGTTTGAATTGAGTTTTACAAATTATGAACAGTTCAAAACCTGTAACATAATTCTCATCAAATGTTTTTCACCCTAGAATGCTTGTAAAAGAATCATCGTCAATGAATATAAGAACAAAAAGACTACATATGAACAACTAGTATACTAACAAGTTTACTTCCAGTCTCTGCATCAAACATTTGCACTGATTTATCACTACTGCTTGTCATAAACCTGAAAATATTCAGGAATCAGAGATATTCAATGATAACACTAACAAACAATACATTCAAGTCATGAAAGCTGACATTAAATTAATAATAAACAAAGGCAGTTGATAACATATAAATTATCAGTTGTAAAATGTAGATACATATAACTGAAATATTTTAAGTCCACAATAATTAGTAGCATCTGAATCCAATCCAGTTCAGCACTAAAATCTTTTTTTTTTCAATGAATCAGTGATCATATTAAATACATGTATGCTCTTAGCTAAATGTTTTATTGACAAGTTTTAATTTAATAACGATTTTCAGACAGAATCATAATAATTATATCTTGGTTAAACTCATTTTAAACATGCATCAAAGTAAAAAAAATGTTTAAACATTGAAAACATGACACAATAGCAAAATACACTAACTTTGATCTGTCAGGGGAGCCTCTCGCTTCTGTAATTATGTCAGAATGATTTGTATTATACGATCTCAGACATATTCCTTCTTCTATGTCAAATAATTTCACAGTCCTGTCACTTGAACCAGTCAGTATCTTCTGATCATTGTCAAAATATTCACAGCTGTTCACAGAGTGACTGTGGGCCCGTATCACCTTTATACGCACCTTAAATAGAAAATGATTAAGAGAAATAATTTAAGTTGCCAATATATAACAGCAATACAGCGGGCTTAACATACAAAGTAACGCTTCATGTAAAATTGTCTGAGACAGCATCAGTTGATCACCAGACTGATGAAATGTCAACTTTATCCTACATTTTACCATTTCTTACCATTTACTGTTAATCAGGACCTAAATATTGAAAGTCTATAAGTAAAAATATAAAACATGTTTTGTGAAATGCCATTCTGCATTTAGTCTGCCTATGGTTTCTCTAAATATTTTAAGAATAATATCAAAATGAGGCACAAGTCATGGGTGGGAACTAAACATTGGCATCCTCTGGTACCCGCCAGAAAGATAAATGACTCGTTATAGAGTTGTTATAATTTGTTTGACACTGGATTAAATTGTTTTACAAAGGAAAATCCATAAATCCACCTGAGCCAATTCCTCATGTTCCCATGATGCTTTAGGTGTCGGGTCAATCAGAGAGTCTGTATCTTCAGCAGTTGCAATAGCATCAGCCATAGTGCAATGTGAGTGATCTTTTGACAATTCGAAATATGGTAAATGTATGCATTCATTCGCTCTATTTCTAAATTAAAACTGAACGTTGCTGTGTAAACTACCTGAAAACGTTCAAGTTGTCGTAAAATATTCGTCCTAATTTATGTTTTTTCCTTCAAAGTCTATGTTCGATTTAAGAAAACATAATCCCTTGTTCACTTTAACCTTCCCATGAATGAACAAGAAATATTCGCTCTGAAATAACAAAATTTGCCACTGACATTTTACGACATCAAAATAAAAATGGACGTCGACGACACAGATGATATTCAATCAGGTAAATAATTTGCTTATTTCTTGCACGTATGATCTTCTATTGTTCAACAATGCTATTATTTCTATGACTTATATTTGTATTTCTCAATTTGTTTTTCAAAACATCGATGTATTATTATTTAATGTAGAAATACATAAAGATACGGTTGACACAAGTTCAGTCTGACACTGTTCATAATCGTGATATTATTGCAGTATCAGTTTCGGGACAATGTTTGTTGTGAATAACTTTCTGCACGGGATATGCTTGATATCAAACAATCGTATTCTTAAATGACTAAATCGATTATAACTGATCTAATCTTGATTTGAATATTTAATTTTAATTTGATGTTAGTACTTTTTCATTTGATGCAGTGTTGCCTTACCAGTACTGAACTATAGTATGATATATATGATAGAACTGTTATAGGAGGAGGAGGAAAATAATGTAGCCCATGCGGTGATCAAATCTGTGTCCTGCTTGCATGCCAAATGCTCTACCAAATGAGATAATCGGGCTGGTGAATTATCACAGCCAATTTTAAAACAAGCCTAAAAAGACTAAATAGAAGAGTAGGCCCATCTTATCATGGCTTTGTTGTTATGGTTCTTGCTGATGCTGCCCATGTTTCAGAACCATAGAGTATGACACTCCCCACACAGCTGGAGTAGACTTGACCTCTACTCTAGTTGCAGCAGGAAGTTGCTTGTTTGTTAGGACAGGAAGGAGTTCTCTGAACTTTTTCCAGGCTGACTTGCACCGAGTTATGGCTGCAAGCTCACACCCCCATCGGAAGACATGGTATCTCCGAGGTAGCAGAAGTCGACAACCACGTCAAGTGTGTTGCCTCCTACTGTCTATTGGTCCAAAATGATGCCAAAATTGTTAACCTTAAATCAAGTATTTTGAATGCTATATAATATAATACTGCTACAGAAACATATGGGTATTTGCATCAAAATTCAAGCATTTATTAAAACTATAAATTTGTCATGTCAGACTGAATCAAAAGGCACAATCAAGTAAAGGCTATAGTATAGGGCAATCTGATTAAAATCATATCCTTAAACAGGGCCTACACTGGTTTGAAAAAAGTTGGAGCCACTTTTTGCGGCACGACGTCACATGATGCGATGCGAATTGCCAACAAGCTCTTTAATTAAAGTATGTGTACCTCCACAGCTTGTAGTGTATTACAAAATGTAGTCATGAGTTAGTAAAGTTTAGCAGAACCAACACAAGATTACATAAAATTTCAAATAAATTCCACTACTAAAGTCAATCATGTTCAAAAGTAACTCATATTATGTTTTGAATTTTATTTCATTCACTAACCAATTAAAAAAATAAACATGTACACAACAGGATAAAAAGATTGTTTTATTTCTAAGTTTTTCCATAAGATACACATCTCCGTATGACCAGAATAATGAAATTGGACCATGCAGCGGGCATTTAATTCATGATTATGATAATTAGTTTTATTCGGCGATGTTTCGACTTTATCCTTAGTATACTTTGATACGTAAAGCGAAAGAAGGTTTTCGGAAAATGATTACTTAGGTCATTTGGATCCAAAACAAAGCACATTTTCATTAATCTGTCATTTACGTGCTTAATTGGACAGATCAACGTAAACAAGCACTAACTATGGAAAATGAGGGTGAGACCTTGGGTACAATAGATCTATGCCTCGCGGCAATCTCATTTGTTAGAGGTGCAAAGTTTGTGATGCAAATTGCAATCAGGATTAGGAATCATATCTGACATGCGACTGTCTTAAACTGATTTTTGAATCAGCAAAATGTCTGAGGACACGCATAAACCAGTCTATTCAACTATTCCGGAGGCTAAAATTGAGATTTTATACACTTTCGCCACTCGTAACTTTTTGGAGCCTCTTTGGTCGGACTTTCGCCAATTGGCTTGAGTGGCGATCGGCAGTGTGGGCCCTGCTTAAACCTACTATGCTATGAGAAACTGAAGACGATCCATAGAAGGTCGCCTTAGGCGATCTTTTATACTAGTCAATCAGCGCAGTGAATTGATCGATCATTCTATTTTCAACCGCAGTAAAAAACAATATTTGATGTGTAAGTATCACGAACACCTATTCTTACACAAAAAAAAATACTGACAGGGCCCATACATGACATGCGTGCTTATAAAATTTTCTGTACAACAAAGGCCAAATCAATCAGGATTACTAAAAAAAAATTCTAAAAAGTGATTGCAGACAAAATTAATGTGTTAAATGTAATTAAACGTTTACTAACGTTGAAATAATATCGTCAGGTGGAAAGTTCATTCGGCCAAAGTACCAATGAAACAAGTTATACAATTGGTTGAATTATAAATAGATATTATTAGCAATAATGGAAATTCTATTTTTTTTAAATAGAAACTGGAATAGGCCGTCATCGGATCTTATTGTAAGGAAGATTGATTACTTTAGTCAGATTGTAGAATAGGTTGACCTGGGTCAGGGGAGAACTTTCATGCATGCAATTTCATTCTTTTTCTTCAATTTTAAGTTTTTTATTTGATCAAGATTTGATCAGTTATAATATTGTATTGTGATAACATGAGTTACAGGTTCATAACACAAATTTCCCCTATCAAAGGGACCTGGCATCTGTTCCCCAAAACAATAAAAAAGGGCTATAACATAATGTGACCAGATGTGAAGAAAACAAAACTGTTGTCTGCAATGATTGATGTAAAACTACATAATCTATTCACAATTCAGCCAGTAATGGTACCTTTCAAAAAAAATAGGGGGGATCCCTGGCATTATAGACTCTTTTAAAAGAGATTGTGTTCAGGACCTTTAGCACTGTAGGTAGACACTCAACCAAACTGCTAAGGCCATCATTACAAAATTGTTTGTATTGCTCCGACCCTAATTTCCAGAGGTGGGTAGGTAGATATTTTTTTTTAAAATATTTTTTTCTGAAATTGCATTGATAAAATAATTGGCGTTTTTGAAATACACTATATTTTCATGTAGTCTGCTCTGCATTAAACATGTGATTAGACGGAACAAAATATGATGAACAATCAGTTTGTATTGGATAAAGGCCATGTATTCTGGTATGGTTTAAAAACAGAAAGTACTTTTAACTGAACGGGTGCAAACAGATAACAAAGAAAATCAACTTGAAAACCTAAAAAAAAAGAAAAGTAGGGGCCATTTTGATGGGTCGGTCGGAGCACTACAAACAAAGAATTTTTTATTTTCAGCCTAATGAGTTTAATCTATATATTTTACCAAGTACTTTGCAGGAACTCAGTTTTTTAATCTATGTAATTTTCACTCATGTACTGATTGTCACAGATACTTTTATTTGTAAAATTAATTGATTTAACCCAGTCAAACATAACTGTCATGGAAATCAGGGATTTACAGGACTCGTTTTTCTGCTTCAAATACGCCAAAAATTCTGCCCAGGACCCCTTATGATGTCCAAATCGAGTCCTGTGGGATGCAGACTTTCCTTAAGATATACTCAGGGTATTAAAATAAGCGAGATCACTGAGTAAGATTTGACAAGCTATTTTCATTTTCTATATGTCTACAGTGATAACAGATCTTTGATAGTTCTTTTTTGTTTAATAAAGCAAATAAACTCTTTTTAGTAAGTTTTTATTTTAAATAGAAACTTGCTTAGTTTTTATATAATATGTACATATTTCTTACTTACCATTGTTAAACTTGTGAAAAAATTATCCAAAATATTCCAACTTTTCAACAAATAGTTGAGTTTGATTTATTAACTGTATATATCTATATACTAAGGTGGAAAGTCACCTTTTAACACTGTGATGTTGTTATATGTATTATCGACATTTTGAGAGCTTTTAATATTTAGCTCTTTCACACACTGTTATTGAATTCCTTTAGTAAATAAAGATGTAACTTTAACTATAATTTTAATGACTTGTTTTTACATGTATATACACTGAGAGAGTCTAAGATTTGAAAACCTGATTTACCGTATGAATAGAAAGTATTAACTTTACACTTTATATTTTGACTTTAATCCTTAATCCCCTTGCAAACTTATTGTAAAGTATGGAATGTTTTCTGTTAACTGTTTTTGATATTATAACAAGTGCCCTAAGACATGGATATGTTTAATACTGTAGTTAATTCTAAGTTTACTGGTACTGTAAAATTAGAACTATACTGAATTTACAACTTCATTCTGCTCACCATTTGGGAAAGACAAAGACCTATTAATTTATATTAATATAATATTAATTAATTTAAGGACTGAATGTTTTTTTTAAATTACTGGAAAAGACAAAATATTACCAACCCACAATGAATATTTACTAATAACTTAAATCTTCTCTAAAAATCATTGGAATTTTACTGAACTCACAAAATTTTAATTGAAGACATGACAGTCTTACAGGGTTCTCTATTTAAACAACCGGCCGCCATCCGTTTTAGCCATTTAGAAACGAGTTTGGACCGGTTGGAAATCTCAAAGTTTTCATATTTCTGCTGGAATAATGGCTGGAAGCCCCCCCCCCCCCCCTAGCAAGTCCTGTTAGTCTAGCTTTTGGGCCTTTTGGTCACAAACTTATTGAGAACCCTGCCTTGTTTTACACAATAAAAACAATTTATTCATTCATTGTATAATGTATATAGTTTAAATGTTGAGATTTACTTACCAAACAAAATGCATATTGAATGGTCCCATACATGTACATCCTTCGATTCATTTCACTTCTCCAAATAACATCCCAATTAAGTGTTTCTATTTTTAGAAATGGGACAATAAGGTTCGGATTCTGAAAGGAATTTTTGTGTACATTATAAAAAGATGGGCTAACCCAGAAGTGAAATCCAAGTAGGGCCAGAGTTTTTATTTTTAGTTTTACAGGAAGTTTTTCAAAAATGAGCAGTAGGAGGAGGGAATAAAAGTAAAAGTAATTAACAGGTGGAGTCGACAAAAAAAAATTATATTCAATTTATTTTTGTAGCATGTTTTACAGAATGTCAATATCTTTCTATAAAAATATCTTTTTTTTATATATCTTTTTTTTTTTTTTTTTGCATTTTTGCTTTTTTATATCATATATTACTAAAGGATATATTTGTATTTCTTAAATCCGAAAGCGTAATACTAATTACATTTTGTTATTGCACTGCACGCATTCCCGCCTTTTTACGTTACGTTTAATATGATAATCATTATGACGTAACGTCGTTATTTTATTATTTTATTGTTATGTCTTGATAAAGGCAGTTGCGCCGAAACGTAGACAAATGAAATAATAATACTAGTTTGTATATTTGTGTTTTTTGTTGTATAATCCAAATTAATATCTTTCTATGTCATACTTACATTTGTTTATTATACAATCTGTTATATTTTATGGATGATAAAGATTAATTTATGCTATTTGAAACAAGATATTTTATGTTTTGAATAGCTTTCTACTGACACTTCCATGGTCACTGAAATTTACTTTTGCTTCTTACTGAAGTTTAAATGTTACTTTCATTTTGGCCTTCAAATACTAAAACTTTAATGTGTCCGTTCATACAGACGCACATTATTTAATATTATAACAAGAATTTTTTTTTATTTCTCCATTTTTCCGTAAGATATGTCTTCGTACGACTATTTAATACCAGAAAATAGGACCATACTCCGGGCATTTGTATACCGGAAAATCGGACCGTACAGCAGGCGTTTATTCATTATTATTTTAATTAGTTATATTTGGTGGTGACATTTTCAATTACCCATCATTTACGTATATTTAAGTGGAAACGTATGTGTCAATGATTTTTATTTGTATATCTATCCAGGTCCTGGTGTATCTGACCATTTCTGATGCGTATTTTATGCAGATACGCATGCTATCTGGACTACTAATGTGCATGCCCATGCCATGAAGTCTGCCTATCTTTCACGGTATCACCAATACATGTGGCAAAGCATTATAGACAGGCTGATTAAACAAAAACTTTTAAAAAGCATGTCGCCTCAATACCGCCATAATGAAAGTACACTGCCTCCCTGCATGCACTGCTAAAGACAATATACAGTCGAAACAATACATGTATAACATCTCTGCTATAACTATAATAAGACGAAGACAATATCAGAGTATTCCGCTTGATGGTACAAGCGGGCTTATAAAACAAAAGATAAAAAACTATGGCCTAACATTCCAATTAAGTGTTCCTATTTTTAGACAAAGAACAAATAGGTCGGGATTCTGTAAAGAATTTTTTGTGTACTTTATAAAAAGATTGGTTTATCCAAAATTGATGGGGTTTTATACAAATTGATAATTGCTTTCGTCCATTCTTTGAAGAATTACTGGTACGAAATAGTTAGAAAAAAAGGATTTAATTTTTTTCAAGGGAATTAAAGCCTTCAACAAACTAGGGTTTGTATAGTGTATATATTTATTTGGTCATTATTATAAGTTGCTTATTAAGAAAATAACAATTTATTAGAAATAAGTGCTATCGATTTTTTTATGATGTTTTAGGTAAAAACGTAAATTAATTTGACTCTTTGGGGAAAAATGTTTCAGTGTTTTCATTCGCTGTTTGTGATTACCCTCAAGAATTGGTACTGTCAGAAATTTATACTCTGACGTTGTCCGATGTTATGAACTCATCCTAAAGTTGAAAGTTGGGTCTCAATTTTAGGTATATATGTTTTAGTCGTGATCATATACTGAACATTCTTGATAAAACTGAAGAAAATTGTAACCATATTGTTGTTTATCTATTAGTTCAGTTATATTGATTTTGTTGAGATGGAAAATACAGGAGGTGTCCGTGGTCAACCGTCAAGTGGTTATTGTATTATGCGTATTTCGGGAAAACTAATGCATATTTACGCAAATACCAATCTTATGATCTGGAGCCCTAGGCCTGATCTCTGACTAGTAATCGCTAACCTCTTGCTGCTCTGAGTTTGAATTCCATTCAGAACAAAATTTTGCATGTGAGGAACTTGTCCAGCTAGCTTACGGAAGAGCGATGTTTCTTCTACCCTGGTATACAAGTGGAGGGGGGGGGGGAGATTTTCCTTCACCATTAAAAGCTGGAAAGTTGCCAAATGTCCCTGACTGTTAATGAGACTTTAATCTCCAGTATTGGAAAATAGTCAATGTACCAAAATAATTCATCACGAAATATAAAGTTTTACATTATATCAGCTAAATTGCTTATGGGTTTACACATTCACATTATGTCTGAAGTGGTTTGAGAAATGAATAACATTTCATTTGAACCACGCAACATGTTCCTGTTCAAAATATTTAAAAATATGTTGGAAGTTTAACAAATAGATCGAACTGTGATCGGATTGTAAAAGTTGTTATGTGTGGTCATTGAAATAGTGTTTGATTTGTTATTTTTATCTATCATAAATCAAAAATCAAAGCTTGGAAGTTTTTTTATTTTAATTGATAACAAAAGTTATTATTATATAATAAATGTAGAAATGTTTTTGTTCGAAATTCAATGTTTATTGAAATCTGATGTGAATTACTCTACTTAGATGGTTATTGACTTTCATGTGTGTCAATATTTGTGACCTGTGCTGTCATTCAAGTTATTATGAGTTTGGAGTAAATTTCATTTGACTTAAGTTAATTTCAATTAACTTTCAAGTATTTGATACCAAGCTGTTATCTCTAATATTTTACCAAACTTGAGTTGCAGTAGTTTAGCACCAAAACTTTGATATAGGCTATTATGGATTCCATTCAACAAAGTACAAACTATTATACCTTGATTGATATTCACTTTTGTTGAAATGTTGTTTTGATTGGATTTTATAGACTTAAGTTAAAAGGTTGAACATTTACCTCCAATGGATTATTTCCCTGATTATACCCAAGGTATTTTTATATTATTTTTATCAAAAACTCACCTGGCTGCAAAAATTCTTTGAAAGATGGTGTGTTTGCAATTATCAAATATATTAATGAAATGTACCTTGTTTGTGCTTTTCACTGTTTATTTTTTGTGTTTCTTGTGTTTCCTTGTCCAATGATTTAATCTGTGAGTTGTTGGTCCAGGCTCGTTGAAGAGATTGGATTGTCGCTGTAATACCTGCCAATTATCAACCCTGTAGGATTAGGAAGCAATACAATTAATTTAACATGGCAGGGTAAAATTAGAATATCTGTATTGTATACTGGACTGTTGTAATGGATAAGTGGTTTAGTGGTAACATGCTGGACTACCGATTGACAGGTTGTGGGTTTGAATCTTGCCCCCCCCCTTCCTATGTGCCAACTACCTGGCCAAGTACTGTGGTTCAAAAACTCACAGGAAAACAGGATAGGTGTTATTGGTGCTTCACACCAGGCACAATATATAACAAGGAAAAAGTATTGGAAAAAATGTAGGGTTATAAATGTGCCATTCTCCTGTATCTCCTACTCCTAAACCATCTCTCTTGGGCGACCCTGAAATGACTGTAGCTGTCAAATGGGGTGTTTAACAACAGATAAACAAACATTTTTGATTGTACAGTTCAAAAACTTGTGTTTACCAGTACAATGAGTACATGCATATATATGATAGGGTTTACCTTGATGTTTATTTCTTCTTAAAGTTTTCTTTTGATCGAGAGTCAGATACATCATTCTATAAAGTTATTACTGTTGTCATGATTTCTTCATGTAGCTCATGTTTCCTTGTATTTATTGATGTTTTTTACTGTTATTGCACAACATTTTATGCATCAAATGGTATGTGAGAACCGCAAGATCTTATTATGAGACAACTGTGCTTACTGATCCATGTAAAAAAATGCAAATGTTTTGCACTTTGTGATTTTTATCTACATAATTTAAAGTTGAAGGTCTTGAGGCATCTATAGAAGAATACATTTTTGTTTATTATCTGTTTTTAGTTTACACACATGCCATTATGCTTGATTAGATTAATTGTAGTTGTGCATTTGGCATACCAGTTACTTTGTTTATTGCTGTATCAAATATATGCATCATGCTTAATGATGAGCAGGATCTGTTTTGAATATTAAAATTTCAGCATACCTTTTATAGAGG